>JABUQX010139616.1:0-12500 GCA_015478945.1 Trachelipus rathkii
TCCGCGATGGGTCTGTTAGGTCTATGTAGTTCTGTAAAAAATGTGAGTGGAGAAGTAGCTTAATTCTGAGGTTTTCAGAAACTACAGTAATACTTTTTTTCATGATCTTATCTAAAGTTTTTCATGTATAAGTTTTAAAAAATTTGTACATCCATGTTTTGCCTCTCTTAATAATAATAATTTTTTCCTGTGATGGAATTCGTCGTATTTCTTTGGGATTCTAAGTAATCCTACAAGCATTGATTTATGGACTCATCTTCCATTGTCCGGAAATAGAAAACTGACCGCACAGACTTCGTTACTCTCTTAAGATTGTAGGTTTTGCTGAATCCCTTCCCATGTATAAATAACAACAAAAAGTGATTAGCGGGTGCGAAACGAAAAACTAACAATGAAAACTCCAGCGCCGCCCCCGCGCCCGCCCCCCGCGCGCCGAACGCAGACCTCGGGCACCACCGAGCCGCCGCCCCCCCCGCGCCCCCGGCCGCACCGCGGCCCGCGCCGCCAGCAGCTCCCCCGCCGCCGCCCCGCGCCACCCCCCCCCCCCGCCGCCGGGTGAATTTTTTTTCGCTTCCTTTTAGAAACTTTTAAATCCTCTTTAATAAAATATCAATCAAACTGGTGAAAATAAAATTTGTGTTAAAAAAATTATTCAATAAATCAAAAGTACTACGCATTTGTGGCAAAGTAGTGCGGTAGCGCCGACTGCGCGACTTTTCGGACCCTCAAAAAGTGCGCGACAGACTATAGTGCTACTGAGCGATGAGCGAATTTTTCTTGCTTGCGCGACTAATGTGCAATTAAGTGCGAAATTGCGCGACTTCACATAAGGTTTCACTATTACAAGGTATATTCCCTTACAAAAAAAACTTTATTTATTTTTAATTATATTACATGAAAAAGTGAATAAATATTACTAAAGCTCCAGATTTTCCTTTTCGTTCTCCGTATTCTCTTCAAAGTACAAGAGATCCATGTTTCCTTTGTAATGCGAATTGGTTGGAAAGATAATAATTTATTGTCAAAACTTACTCTTTCAAAACTGATAAACAAATCCTTTGGCCAGGCCCCCGTGACAATCAATCAACTAACCTTTTAGAATTCTCAACCTGTATTGTAACAGTATCCAGGCTTCCTGTTGAATGAGCTATCGGCCTGTGCAATATTGCAGTACAACTCTATACTTAAAACTCACCAACTTATTCCTTTGGAAACCCTTCAAGTGGAACAACGGTTTGACCGAGTTCGTTTACCTTATATGAAAACCGTTCAATCAGTATTATTCCTTATCAATGAACTCACCTGTTTTATGATCAATGTTTTTGACCATGAAAACAATGTCTTTAAGACCTAGAATAGCTACTACTTGAAAAATTCAAATAAATGAGAAAGTAAAATACGTTTGGAAACACTCAAGGAAACTACGAGAATAATTTAGAAAATATTTTAATAAAAAAAATAAAAGCCGTGCTTACTTACAAGACTAGGTTTTATAAATTCACGAAACATGTAGCTAGATGTCCCTGGATATCTACAACATGCGCATAGAATATACATTAGCAAATGAATAGGTGTATATTATATTTTTAAATAAAAAAAATTGTTGAAAGGTTTAAAGTTTTGATGAAATGCGACTTATAAATTCACAAACATGTAGTTAGATGTCCTTAGATATCTACATACATGCGCATAGAATATATAGAATCACAGTACTATACCAATGTTATATTTTATACTGTTAATCAATTAAAGAATATAAAATACTTTATCTTTAAATTTATATAGATCCTTGAACATAAATATGTATCTATAAAATACATAGATATTTATGCGCAAGAATGGATATAAATATGTGAATATATTAATAAAAACATATAGACTGGTCGTTTAAATAAGAAATACAAAATCTCTACTTGAAAATTAAATGATTTTAGCATTTACATAAGTATGTCGATTTATAAGTGTGCACAAAATTTACTACAAGAACAGCTGACTTATAAACACAGCTGTCACAACAATGCAAAGAGTTGCCTACTAGTGAATTAAACAAATCTTTTAATTAAACAAGAAAACTGTGACTTTGACAATTTAACCATATATTAAAAATAAATAAATATCAAACTGTTAAACGTTTTATATTTATTAGCACAAAATAATATTTGCAACACTTAAAAAAACAAATGTCAGTAATACAAGAGCTTACCTGCCAGTTATACCTAGCAACAATCGGACATAATGCACCTTGCAAAATTATAGTTTGCAGACGACACTTTGAGACCAAAATGCATAAAATATTCACAAAATATAAACACAAATTAATTTGAAAACACTTCTTAAAATACCTTTATCTTTACTACAAAATAATTAGCAAAACTTTCCACATTGGAATTACCACAATATTATATTTCAAACATATAATACATTTACTTTGTAAAACAAATAATAAATAATCACTAATTGACACAAAATATACAGAACACTGAAAAAAAAAAATTGATCGGATATAAGGCGTCAACGGCTACCAACTAAAATATACACCTCAGATGGGCAACAACAAAAGCAAAAAGATCACAAATATTCATAATTTTACTATTTATATAACTTCCAGTAGCTTAGCTTACGCTTTATTAACCAATCATAACTTTTAAAACAATAATTACAATGATGTATCCATTTATCAATTAATTTATGAAGATAAATATATACCAGATATTTAGTAAGTACGTAAGATTGGTATTTCTTTTAAAATTACACACCTTCTCAAGAAATATTCAATTTTCGTTGAAAACAAAAATATGAAAGACTAACAACATTGAAGATATTGCACTTCCTCACCTTATAAAATACATTTATTCAACTAACTAAATATATATTTATATATATAAAATCATTTATAAATATTTATTAAGACGTAGTATCCTTACAAATGCTTTAAAAATATTAATAATAATAATAATAATAATAATAATAATAATAATAATAATAATAATCAAATCAACATTAATAAAGCTTTTGTCAATAATGGCCAATGATAACTTAGCTTTCAAAATTAAGCTTTAAAAAACGAGTTTTCATTGGCTACTATTTACACTTAAAATACAAACATATTTACACTATTTTCAACTGAGCCTTTGCAGCGTACATTCAATATATAACAAAAAAAATAGTATTGCAATAACAATACTTAGCCTTTACCTTAAAAATACATAAATGAAAGTCATGTTATACATTTCACGTACCACTGCATTACATCTTTGGCCCCCCATTATGAAGCAAATTGGTACATTTTGCTTTTATGTACATGATATTTAAAACATGGGTTTCATTTACAAAGTGCTTCTTCTTCGGCAGAGACTTCTGACGATGAACCCATTGTGTCTTCGGCATATGACTTACTTAAAGAACAGTCTTAAGAGTATTCGGGTGTTCATGCCAGGTCACAGAATATTTAAATCTATTTTCAACAAAATAGTCGGCTTCATTCCTTTCGTCTATTATTCTTACAATGACCACAATTATCGGCATCTCACTCCTGTACACAATCATCAGTGTTCTCTTTACACCCTTTCCTCCAGACCTACATCTTCTTCTTTCTTCGTCATCTCCTTTTCTCTTCAACATTCTCCATAATATCACACATTTCTTTGACTTTCTGTGTCTCTTCCGACACTTTTCGCCCTTTCTGATAATTCCTACTATCTTTCTTGCACACAATAGCTTCAGCATGTGATGACTCTTTACATGAATCTCCTTATCATCATTACACTTCTCACTTTTACAATCAGTTTTACTTCTTTCCTCCTTTCCTGACATTCCTTCTTTAATCACCCTGAAGGATGTTTTATCATCCTCCCCGCACATACCTTCCTCTACTATACACACATTTTCCACACTGCCGATGTCTTCTCTTGACCACTCTTTTTCAAACCACCCATTGTGCCACTTTGCATCATCAACCGACTGTACCATTTCTCTATGGCAGTTTCGGTGTCTTATCTTCTCTCCCTTTACCAAAGTGTTTTGGCACAATGATTTTATCACACTTTTAGACAGTTCAATGAACTTTGTTCTCTCTCTATTCCCATCTTTTAATCCTTGACGCAATAAATTCTCCCTGTCCCAGCAATATTGCTGAGTATGACTCTCTAACTTCTCTCTGCGTTTTGGCATTCCATCACAAACTTCCTTTATACTACACTCTTTAACTTCCTCTCTTTGAGACATCGTATCCTTCTGCTTACTTTTAAAAATCTCCCGATCGTTAACAAGTTCTTGTACTTCATCACCATGGGCTATTTCTCCTTCCCCCATAGCTACAACATTCTCCTCTTCAGATCTTTGGATATGAACGACTGCGTCACTTCTCAATATCTCACCCTCTTCGTAAGTACGGTCTGTTTCATCAGACCCCTGCGTACTTTCTTCCACTGATGTCTCTTGGACATCTGTTATTCCTGTGTCATTTTCAACATCTCTTAGTGGTTCTGTAGGGACGTCATCTTCTTTTCCTGTAACTTTTTCATCTGTAGGTGAACGCTGGGACCCTATCATCATATTCATTGATGGCTCCGCGGTTAGCTCGACATCTTTATTATTGACGTCCAAAGATTGTGGCACTGACGGTTTCCCTCTGTACAATACTTCCACCTCCAAACTCGCCATTCCAAAATTGATTAGTTCTCTTGTAGGTTCTTTGGCTGTGAGACTTTCCTCAGCACTACTCGGCGTGGGGAATAGAAACTTCCTATGGTTATGCCCGTCTTCTACTTTACGAAGACCTCGACACTCAGTTGACTCCCATGCGAGGTTAGGCTGGAACGGGGGTAATGCACCTCTGACATTCCCAATGACTAAATCATAAGCGACCCCCGGCAGTACTGCTGCGGTCGTCCTACCCACGAAGTAAGGGGTATCCACGTCAATAGTCGCGAGTGGAGCCTCTATCACCGTTCTGTCCATCAATCTCATCGTTATGCTGTCACCAACATAACACTTCTCAGGTACGTATTCCTTTCGTACGATTACATGACTGCAACCAGAATCCCGGAGTGCCTGGGCACGACATCCGTTCACCGTCCCATAAGCTACAGGCATACGACACGGGGTTCCTCCGCTTACTTACCGAATCCCATGCGGCGTCGATCTCTTCAATCGCCCTTTGTTTCACTAGAAAACGTTCCTGTTTATACCACTAAAGCTGAAATATGGAGGGATCTACAGTCTCCTAGCGAGTGTCCTCTCCTCTGACATTTGTAGCACGTGATCACCTCCCTTGGCTCACTGCTACTGCGACGATGACCCTGTCTGTCGCCACTCCCACTTCCGATCCTGCTTTCATTGTTGGTTGCTCTAGATGTATGTTGGTTGCCGTTTTTATGGTTACTATTCGTCGAGTAACCCCCGCCTTTCGATCTAAAATTATTGTTGCTATTGTGACCTTTGTCTGCGTGATTGTGATTTCGCGTGTGTTTGATACGAACTTTATACGATGCATTTCCATATAACCTTCTGAACAAGTTATTATCTCTTCCGGTATTTTCTTCTTCGTTTCCCTTAGGTACGTTGCGAGTTCTTTTGGGACAGTATTTAGATACTTATCGACTGAGAAAAACTCAATAAGGCCATCTGGTGTCATTGTTACATTTGCTGCGGATATCCATTTCTTAAGAGCTTCGATTATTTTCTGTAGATACACCCTAGGGTTGTCATCTTCTGTCGGACTCATGGTCTTGTACTTGGCACAGTACCCACTTTCAGTAAGCCCGTATCTTTCCAATAATGCTCTCTTTAAGCTTTCATAGTTCTTCAACTCTTCAACAGTCATATTGTTGAATACACTGACCGCTGGTTACTTTTGTAAGAAAACCCTAAAACAACGCTCGCTTTCCCGGATGTCGATTCGCTTCTGCCTGTTTTCAACATTAATGGTATTCTTGATGAGTTTTTCGAAAGACTTACGAAGATGGAAAGCTCAACTTTGGGTTTTGCATTGCGTCAGATTGCTGTGACTGCTCTGTGGCTTTGTGATGCTATCGCTTGCGGGTCATTGTTGACGCTGTTGTATGCTTCAGCATCAAGCTTCATCTGTAACATCCTCTCCTCTGCTTCTCTTGCATCTTTCTCCGCCTCCAACTTAACTTTCTCCGCCTCCAACTTAACTTTCTCTCTTTCGGTTTCAAGCTTAGCTTTCTCCCTTTCGGCTTCAAGCTTGGCTTTCTCTCTTCATACGTTACTTTCTACTCTAATATTTGCTCAAGCGCTAACTCTTTCTCTAGTCAGCACTAATTTCTTTACCTCCAATCACAGCTCCTTAATTTTTAGTGCGGCAGCGGATTCCTACACCGAAAAACGCAGCAGATTGCACATACTCCATAAACTCGGCATTAGAAGAAGCCATTTTTATAATTGTTGTATTCTAAACAAATTATAAAATACCGTTCGTAAACAAAGTCACTTTTTGACACACGAAACACGAATCACGTTTTCTACCAAAATTTTGAAATTTGGCTCACACTGATAGACGCATGAAAACCAATTACAAATCGCAAAAATACAAATGTATATATATATATATATATATATATATATATATATATATTTATATATATATATATATATATATATATATTATATATTATATTATATATATATATATATTATATATATAATATATATATATAATATATAATATATATATAATATATATATAATATACTAGTTTACATAAACTATAGTAAAATTTGACAAAATCTTGCGGGAAAACAGTGTTTTCCTCGAGAACACAAACTAAGTGGAAATCGATAATTTTCGAAACCACTACTTTGCTTCGCTCAACTTTGAAAATATTTTAACAGAACTATCTACCGATAATAACAATTTATATTAATTTTTCCTTAAATATATATAAATGTATAATATATATTTTTTTTTTTTATTTATAAGAAGAAGAAAAAACGTAACCAACAAAATTTGAAACAAAATCAAAAAATTTAAAATTCCTTTTTTGGAACAAAAAATTTTGGTAATACAAAATTGCCTATTTTCACAATTTATAAAAAAAAATGATATTATGTTTCAACTTCTATAGAAACCAAGATCGTCGAATTATTAGAGTTATAAAACACAATATCAACAATATATCATATATCAAGCAATTGGGATATTTTTAACACTTGAGCCCATTGTTCTGGCACAGGTCTTAGCAAAATTAACAAACGAATGATCCTGCGCTCAAAATATTTCAACAAATAGAGAAATGAATTCACTACAGACTGTTCATCTGGGATAATTGATTTGGGGAGAGTAGGAGAAGGGTTATAAATAAGAATCCCGACGGAAATAGGTCCATGATTAACTATGGCGATTAGTTGACTAATCTATGTCAGAATTTACTCTTCAAACTGATTTACAATACTTTGGCCAAAGGCCCGTGAAATCCAATCACTAACACCTTTTTAGAAGAATTCTGCAAAACTTGTATTGTACAGTATCCAGGCTTCCTGTTGAATGAGCTATCGGCCTGTGTGCAATATTGCAGTACAACTCTATACTTAAACTACCAACTTATTCCTTGGAAACCTTCAAGTGGAACAGGTTTGACCGAGTTCGTTTACCTTATATGAAAACCGTTCAATCAGTATTATTCCTTATCAATGAACTCACCTGTTTTATGATCAATGTTTTTGACCATGAAAACAATGTCTTTAAGACCTAGAATAGCTACTACTTGAAAATTCAAATAAATGAGAAAGTAAAATACGTTTGGAAACACTCAAGGAAACTACGAGAATAATTTTAGAAAATATTTTAATAAAAATAAATAAATAAAAGCGTGCTGTACTTACAAACATGTAGCTAGTGTCCTTGGATTATCTACATACATGCGCAAAGAATATATAGAACCACAACACTAAATACCAATTATATTTTAAATAAAAAAAAAATTATAAAAATGTACTGTTCTTATGAAGTACGATTTTATAAATTCACGAACATGTAGTTAGATGTCCTTAGATATCTACATACATGCGCATAGAATATATAGAATCACAGTACTATATCAATACTATATTTTATTCTGTTAATCAATTAAAGAATACAAAATACTTTATCTTTAAATTTATATAGATCCTTGAACATAAATATGTATCTATAAAATACATAGATATTTATGCGCAAGAATGGATATAAATATGTGAACTATATTAATAAAAACATATAGACTGGTCGTTTAAATAAGAAATACAAAATCTCTACTTGAAAATTAAATGATTTTAGCATTTACATAAGTATGTCGATTAGTAAATGTGCACAAAATTTACTACAAGAACAGCTGACTTATAAACACAGCTGTCACAACAAAGCAAAGAGTTGCCTACTAGTGTAGTGAATTAAACAAATCTTTTAATTAAACAAGAAAACTGTGACTTTGACAATTTAACCATATATTAAAAATAAATAAATATCAAACTGTTAAGCGTTTTATATTTATTAGCACAAAATAATATTTGCAACACTTCAAAACAAATGTCAGTAATACAAGAGCTTACCTGCCAGTTATACCTAGCAACAATCGGACATAATGCACCTTGCAAAATTATAGTTTGCAGACGACACTTTGAGACCAGAATGCATAAAATATTCACAAAATATAAACACAAATTAATTTGAAAAACACTTCTTAAAATACCTTTATCTTTACTACAAAATAATTAGCAAAACTTTCCACATTGGAATACCCATATTATATTTCAAACATGATAAATACACTTTACTTTGAAAAACCATAATAAAATAATCACTAATTGGACACAAAATATACAGACACTGACAAAAATAAAATTGATCGGATATAAGGCGTCAACGGCTACCAACTAAAATATACACCTCAGATGGGCAACAACAAAAGCAAAAGATCACAAATATTTATAATTTTACTATTTATATAACTTCCAGTAGCTTAGCTTACGCTTTATTAACCAATCATAACTTTTAAAACAATAATTACAATGATGTATCCATTTATCAATTAATTTATGAAGATAAATATATACCAGATATTTAGTAAGTACGTAAGATTGGTATTTCTTTTAAAATTACACACCTTCTCAAGAAATATCAATTTTCGTTGAAAAACAAAAATATAAAAGACTAACAACATTGAAGATATTGCACTTCCTCACCTTATAAAAATACATTTATTCAACTAACTAAATATATATTTATATATATAAAATCATTTATAAATATTTATTAAGACGTAGTATCGATAAATAATAATAATAATAATAATAATAATAATAATAATAATAATAATAATAATAATAATAATAATAATAATAATAATAATAATAATAATAATAATAATAATAATCAAATCAACATTAATAAAGCTTTTGTCAATAATGGCCAATGATAACTTAGATTTCAAAATTAAGCTTTAAAAAACGAGTTTTCATTGGCTATTATTTACACTTAAAAATACAAACATATTTACACTATTTTCAACTGAGCCTTTGCAGCGTACATTCAATATATAACAAAAAAATAGTATTGCAATAACAATACTTAGCCTTTACCTTAAAAATACATAAATGAAAGTCATGTTATACATTTCACGTACCACTGCATTACACCTTCCATAAAGACTAGCTGCTCAAAATTAATAGAAGTTAAGGAGGTCCTCCTTAGCCTCATAATAGCCCCACCAACAATGTTTGCCCTACAGCAGCAGAAATAGGGAGGGGTGTATTGTATTTTATGAACAAGGCGACCCAAGCCTGCTATGTTGAAAGGGACAGATGTCCTCCTGCTCCTACTAGTCCTAGGAGTTTTGCTCACAAAAACGATCCATTTAGAGAATTTTTGAAATTTAAATGTTTTTAAACACAAACAAAAGTAATTCTGTAACACTCTATTAATGTTTTGTAAACTGGAATAGAAAATAAATTAAATGTTATTTGTACAGTACCCAGTTTTATTATTATTATAGAGTTATTGCAACAGGCTCAAATGAAATTATAATTTAACTCCTTCTTTCACCATGAGTACTTTCTGCAGTGCTTATATAATAGTTATTGTAAAGTCTGGTAAATTCATTTGCACAAATTTCTTATAATCTTTTTGTATATTAGGCAAATGTAAGTATATTAGGGAGTTCTTAATCTAATTTAAATAGCTGCTAAAGGTCTTAATAGTAATTAATACTATCAATTTAATCTGACAGTGGAAGAATCGCTAAGAACAATTTATCAAATTTTAATAATCATTAAATAATAAATACAAAATAAATTAAATAATCATTAACAAATCATTATTAATCATTAATCAATCAATAATCATTAATTGCATAGAGAATATTCTCTAGCAGTCAAGCTCCTAAATGATGCGATAATTCCAAAGTAAAGTTATGGTCTTATGGAATTTAACTTTAAGCTAATTTAAAGTGTCTTAGAAGTTACAGCGTTTCAATTAGGACTTTCGTAACCTTTCATAATACCTATTAAGACTAGTGAGCTTATAAAGGTTACCACACATAAATATTATAAAAATTTAAAAATAGACCACTAATAGTAACTTCACTAGCTGAGAACTATTAACGAAAGTATTCAGCATTAACTATGATTTTAGGGACGTTAATTCTGTAAGTTGCTAGTTGAGTTAAGCTAACTGATCACAAAGAAAATAAGATTATAAGAGAATTTTATTTGTCTATGCTACTCAAACTCATAAAAACTTTAATAAATTGCCCAATAGAGTTCAAGCCATTTACCAGCAGTAAGCTTATTTGCCCTCCTTTAAGTAATAATTGAGTTAAGTTACTTTTAATACATCACTTATCAAAATAGTAGAACATGGTGTAATTTTAAACTAAGTCATTTAATAAATAAATTAAAAAAATTAGATATTTATGTATGTCGTGTATCAAATTAACTTTAATTTTACTAAATGATTACTAGTTAGATTAAAAAAGTTAACACTTCAATTTGATGACTCTTGAAATAAAAAACCGCGAAATGTATTTTTTTAAAACACCATAGTGAGATTAATTCTTTCAAAGGTCGTGGCAATTAAGTGGCGCAAGAATTTTTCAATGCTTTTGATTAAACTGGGCGATTTCTTTTTCCTCAACGTCTTGCAGCCACACACAACGTTCAAATACTGCGCCACCTTGGTAGTAAAGTGAATTTTCGTAAAGCTGTGCAGTCGAGCAAACAACGTAAAGACTACACCACTGATATATATATGATATATATATATATATATATATATATATATATATATATAGTTAGTAAAATAGTAGGTATATATATATATATATATATATATATATATATGGTATATATATATATATATATATATATATATATATATATATATATATATATATATATATATATATATAGGTATATATATATATATTGGATGAGAAATGTCTTTTGTATCTTAATATTTTTGAGTCCTGGAGTAAAATTTATTCATTTGGAAACACATGATTTATCCATTCGAGTATACCACTTCGTTCTTTATTCAAAATCTCCAGCAATCCAGCTGAGGCTCAAGATTATCAGTGCCTCACTTATTCCATTATTCCATTTATAAGATGATAGACCGATACGCTATTATGTGTAATGCCTTTGCAAATGACATTTATATCGTAACAACATGGAAAAGTCATCACAAACAGTAGAATCAAGTTATTAGCCTCAGCAATTTAAAGTGATCCAAGTCTCCTCTGACGCGATGGGTCTGGTTGAGGTCTACGTAGTTCTCAGTAAAAAATGAGGGAGAAGTAGCTTGCTCTGAGTTTTCAGAAAACTACAGTATACTACTTTTTTTCAATGATCTTATCTGAAGTTTTCATGTAAAGTTTAAATTGTACATCATGTTCTTTCCTCTCTCTTTTTAATAATATAATTTCTTCCCTACATGAAATGTATCGTATTTTGATTCTAAGTAATCCTACAAGTATTGATTTATGACCACCTTCCATTGTCCGAAATAGAAAAACTGACCGCACAGACGTACTCTCTGGAAGATTGTAGTTTTGTTCTATACTTAAATCTTCCCCATGCATAAATAAACATAAAAAGACATGGGTGCGAAGAAACGAAAACAACATGAAAACTCCCACCAGCTGAATTTTTTTCCCTTCCTTTCTCGTGAAATTTTTTAAAATCTCTAAATAATTGTCAACTCAAACTGTGAAATAAAATTGTGCTGGAATATTGGTCAATAATTAAAGTACAGACATAAGTTTTTCTCTCCCTTAAAAATTTGTCATGAAAAAAGCGTTATTATTCGCATTGCCAAGCTATACCAGGTCAGCTTATTTCATCACCACTCGTAAATGACAATCCTACCCGTGAGGAAATGCCAAAACGATGTTACACGTATCAAAATATTAATGAAATGTTTATAAAGTATAGGAAGATTTTCCCTCCATTATTTTGATTCCTTATTATATTTCAGTGGAACTGGAAATATCCACATTGTCTTGC
>JABUQX010139617.1:0-12500 GCA_015478945.1 Trachelipus rathkii
TGAATCCTATTAGTTGATGAAGTTAAGGAAAATGTTTACCAACGCTTAAGTAATCAAGGAAATACTTGACCTGTCCCCCAACTAGTGGTTTCCAAGTGAGAGAGTATTTCGCAATGCTTGGCCTAATATAATGATATAATAATAATAACAGAAAAGCCAGAAAAATTGATGTTTCTCACACAACCTTCCTATAATTTTTAAATTTTAATAAATAATGCAAAAAGTAAAAATCCATTGTAAATCTCTTTCATTAAGGCGGTGGTTGGGGAAAGAGGTTGGTGGTATGCATTTGAGTTGGGTCCCATCCCAACACCTGGTAACAATTATTTAATAGATTGTGGCAAACTCGAAAATATCATTAGCATATATATATATATATATATATATATATATAAGAGTATATTATAGTATTATATTATATATATATATATATATTATAGTAGTTAATACTATAGTATATATTATAATATACAATATTAATATATATTATATATATATAATATATATTAATTATACTATATTATATAATATATATATATATATATATATAATATATATATATTATAATACATTATTAAGTATATATATATCCGCATCCGCATCCGAGGATGTTAAAATCAAACATCCGCCATGCCCATGCCGCAATCCGCGGATGCGGAAAAATGACATCCCGTGCATCACTACTTTTTAATATATAGGTATATATATAACTTATTAATTATATGCTTGGATAATATATTTATATATATATATATATATATAATAATATATATATATAATATTTATGATATAGATCATATATAATATATATATATATATTTAATATATATATATAATATATATATATATATGAAGAGTAAATATTTTTATGCTATATATATAATATTATAGTATATATAATTAATAAATCTAATATATACTATATAATATATTAATTTTTATTGTAATCCATTTTGACGAACAAGCAACATTATTATTGATATATATATAGTATATATATATATATATATATTTATATATATATTATATTTATATAATTACTATATAATATAATATATATATATATATATATATATATATATAATATATATATATAATATCATATATAATATATAATATAATATATACTATAATATAAGTATTATATAGATATATAATATATATATATATATATATATAATATATATATATATATTATAATCTGATAGGATTATATAGGTTAGATCTGCGACGATCAGTGGAGGCCACACAAATCATTCGCGCATCTGAAACACTAAATTTAACGTTAGGTAAGCACTATAAGATATAGAAACAGTATTGGCTTCATGCTGTAATTAGAGGTTATATGTTCTATGAGTCTATCATTGAAGTGTGAAATATACCAGGAAAGATGCGAAAGTGAATGGGTCTCCATGAGGCTAGTAGATCACGTATGTTTTCGTTTATCTATTTATTTGATTATATATTTCATTTGATTTATTTTTTGTTTATATGGTGATTTTAAGCTATTGTCTCGTATAAGTTGTCATGATCGTTCTTGTTTTAGGAAATCAATGGAGAAGGTGAAAGATAAAGTAATGAGACGTTGTGAATATTGAGAGATGAAGTGGAACACGTAGCTCTACATAAGTGAGGGATTGTAGAAGACATGGCGGTAATAAGAGGGTTCAAGAAACAGTGTCTGTTGGAATTAATGGAGTAAGAAGGAGAGTGATGCACAGTCCACCGGAGAAAAAGTTAATGTATAGAGACTGTACAGACCTAGGATCATTTCTAGTAAAGTAGTAAAGGAGTGGTTAAATATCATAAGTCTATTTAAGCCTATGTCTCGATTAGTGAGCTACTTCTCAACAACACGATATGTGAGCGGACGTTCTCGCAAAACGATTATCTAGTAAGTTTCTGTGTGAAAGTATTTTTGATCCAGGTAGAGATAAAGAAAATAAAGAACTTTTAAGGTTGTAAGAAGAGAGATTAAAAACATAATGTTTTCTACTATTGACTCCACATTAGGTACATCAATGTACAGAGGAGACGATGAGGTGACAATTCGCGACCCATGAGTGACTTGCATATACTAGTATCTATGCAGTATATTGTAGTATGAATAGTGGTACATTATTATATTTTATATAACATAATGATTCAAAGTATAGTAATAGTAGAAAAATCGAGAAAGATGATAGGAAATAGCAATGAGGAAGGTCACAACTGATATAGTTATATAAAAAGGAGTTGAAATAGTATAGAACGCCTGAGGAATATACACTTAAAATAATAAATTCAATGAATGAGTTATATGTCCGTATATCCAAACTACCTGCATATAAGAAGCAACCAAAAGGAACTCGAGAAGAGTAAGCTACTAGATAATAAGATTAAATAGCTGAGAGAAGGATGATATACTGATCAAAACCTTTTTGCCGGGCTTTGATGAAGGTTTTCGATATGTTAAGCGCCAGCAAAAGCTTCTAACACTAAATGTACTTGAGGTAAGTCAAGATGCATAGAAAAGACAAATGTAGTATAATAGAAGCAAAGACCTTGAAATGATTCACCTATCCAATAGTCATATTGCGATCAGTTATATGTTAAAAGTATTTAAGATAGTATTCCAGATAAATAAGAATATGATATACTACGCTACTATTTATATATATAATATTATACTTATACTACATAATACTCTACTAATTCTCTAATAACAATATGAGTTCATAATAACTATTACTAATGTATTGTATAGAACTATTCGAGCAAAGATAGATGACTCACATACTGAGTGACCTATTACTTTCTTATCTTTCGTAGCTCTTGGTACATCTATACTAGCTATTTCACAGCATTTCAGTTAGATATCTTTCGTTGTGTCGCACTAGCATATATCAATAGCTCTCGATAGAGTACTATCAGTAGATGCAACAATTATCTATAATTACTACTTATTCATGGCGTTCAAACTTCGTATCATCTTCTGAATATTCTTATCTCTTCCATTTAGTCGTAAATCTGTTCAATAATTCGCCCTAACATATACCTAGAAATCTTAAATAATGGTGTATGCCTCAGACGTAGATTCGATAAAAAGCTTAAGTTAACACATTAAAAATATTCAGTTAAAACTCCCTCTATGAAACTCTATGACAACCAAAACAGAAATTATCTAGTATAATTTATTAATCTAATATAATATAAATATAAATACTAAAAAAAATCAAATTTGTTATCTTTAATTATTTTCTAATTTATATAATATTATTGAAAATAATATTATGTTAGAGCAATTACAGAGTTTATCAAAAGCATCTATATGAGAATTCTAAGTTGTTTTAAGACTGTCATTAGCGGAATCGTACATCAATCCTTAATACACACATGTAAGTTGTGCTAGAGTGAATTATACTCAGAGGCATACGTTCAGGTACCATAAATTCGTACTAGCTTAGGTGATTATATATTATTCCTATACTAGAGCAGTAAAGCTAAGTGTAAGTAGTTATGAGTATTAAGTTTTATTAAGGTTGTGATACAGTTAGAGTTCTTTTCAAAACTTCAACAATAACTTAACCTAACCTTAATATCCAGCTCTTATCACTGCCAAACATATTGCTTTAAACGCCCCCTGTTTGAGCAGGCTCATATGGATCAAGAATTTAGCCAATCCAAACCATGATATGGATCATTATTATCAGAAGTATTCCGTATAATCCTCAGTCTTAATAATATAATAGCTAATAGTACATTGTAAATCACTGCACTCTTATAATTTATCAGTATTTCTGCATTTTTTATGATCTTATTGCTAACGGAGAAGAAATATTATAATAATATATTAAAATATATATATACAATATATATATATTATATATATAATACGTATATATATGAATTATATATTATATAACCATATAGTAAATAAGTAAGTATATACTATACTACATATATAGATCATATATATATGAGTGGACGGCAGGATTTCTTTGCCCTCACAATAATTATGAAGAGCGGTAGTGGTTTGATCTGTATATCAGTCAAATAATTTAACTTAACAAATTCCTCAAAGAATCCTAAATGACTCAACTGCCGTTTCATGTGTACTGCCTATGAAATAGGGAAAAAGGGCAATCGGCTGCCCGCGAAGTTATCAAGCCTAGCATATCGAGCCAAGCGATTCACTGAGGTCCAAGATACAACAAGAGAACTCGCATTGTGTGTCGTCTTGTTAAAAGGCCGGAATTTTGTGTTTGAATATAAAAATTATGATATTAACCTTCACCCATGATTATTAATGACTTGTGAACTGACCATTGTGTTAACTGTTTAATTGATACATTATTTACCCTGATTTAATTAGTCGTTAGAAGATGAAAAATAGAAAAGTAATTACCCCTTTCAATTATCACTGTATTAACTCATCAAAGGTTATTACAAAGAATGTGACACCAGAGTGACCGAACAAAAAACACTTTGATATACGAAGTGAAGTGAAGACAACGCAGAATTATACATAAACAAAATTTTAATCAGTGAAGTCGAAACACGTGCCATTCAAAAATTTCTGTGGTTCAGAAAACATACAAAAAAAAAAAAAAAAAAAAAGTCAATTCCCCGTAGAAAAAGCGGTGAAAAAAAAAACCCTATCACAATAGGCTTAAAAAATTTCCCCAAAAAACAACAAAAAAAAAAAAAAAAGAGGAAAAGCGTTAAGAATGCCGAGTCTAAAACAGAAACGGTCATCCGAGAGTTAAACGAGAAGAAGGAAAGAAATGGCTAGTGGCAACTCCGCTCCGATCTTGAAAATCCATCCACACTCCCCCAGGAAGGTCCCAACCAGGAGTAATGTAAGCAGGTGACGGCATCACAATATGAAACAGAAAATCGAAAACGAGATCCAAGATGCAGTGTGAAGCAACAAACCTGGTGAAAAGTCATCCTTCCCCCACTCTCTTAGGGAGAAAAAGAAAAAAGGAAAGAATCTCCCCGCTCGAAGCGTTACGCAGCTGCCGTCTCTGCTACCCGAGCACGGTGAAATGCTACTCCCTGCCTTAACGATTTATGCATTAAGAGTGAGATTCCAGGCAAACGACCAAATGACACTTTAACCTTAATGAAGATCAATCGCACCAATGGGAGTCGGGTGAGACTTTTGGCATCAAAATTACCAAGCAAGATTACAAATTCGTTGAAACTTCCCTTAAAAGAAGATGTTGATACTAAATTATGAAAAGTAATAGAAAAACTCTATGCACCATCACGCTAAGGACTCAGATAGAAGAAGTCTTTCAATCAGGCATGAGGGAGGAGAGCTCCTCATCCGATTACTGGCAGTTAGAATAAAGAAATGGCTTGGATTAATCCACTTTTCGATGTCGAATAACAACACGATTGCACAAATTAAGTCTAGAGAACTCTTTCTCTGTTACATTGCAAGACAGATTACAGATCTGTCCCTCATGACACAGAGAAAAACCATGATTTTGAGGAATTAATTGAATGAGCCCGAAACGGGAAATTTCCCATAACCAAATTTTTCTCCCAAAACGGTGCTCGCCAATCCCCCGCGGTGGGGGGAAACGAATGGCAATCTGTGAACGCCATGCGACCAGCAGAAGAAAAAGTCACCAATTCACTCAACAGAGAGACTTCAGTACAGGAGAGGGAGATAAGTCGACTGATAATCTCTCATGAAAAGTCGGCCGAAGAAATGAAGTCACTAGCCAAGAGCGTCATAGAGCTCGCGAAGACGCTGTGTCAGAATGCGAAGAACTCCCCCACCCCCAATAATGATCAAAATTCAAGAGGAAGGAATTTCAACCGATCAACTTATAACAACGTTGCTGCTGGCCCTAGTACAGAAGGCCTTTGTAGGTTTCATAGGAAATTTTTGCACCATTCATTTCGATGTGAGGGTCGATATTGTCCAATGTACACCTTGATATCGCAACCCCCGGCAACTCCTCCACCCCCACAACAGAACGTCAACATTTCAAAAAATGGAAAGGCTGGTCCGTGAGGCGACTCCCGGGCCAGATGGGGGTGAATATTGGGGCTAACGACGCTTTTGTGAGTAGAGACCTTTGCGATTGTTTACCCTGTAATTTTTGTATGAATAAATCAAATTTTGGGCGGGGAAATATTAATTTTAACTATAGTAGAAGACGTTATTATAACAATAATCATAATAACAGTAGAAATTATAGTCGTAATTATAATAATAGAAATTACAGTAACCATAGTATTGACGATTTTTATAATAATAATTGCTATGGTAACGAAAATATTAGTTGTAACAATAATAATTATAATAATAATGCACGTGTCGGTTATAATAATTTCTATAATAATAATGAGCATGCTAATCTTAATGGCCATAATAGTAATAGGTATTTTAGTAATAATTGTAATTATATTAATCGTGGGTATGATGGAAATGTTAATTATGTCAATAGATTTAAATGGAGTAGAAATATCACTTGTAAGGATGATCGAGGGCAGGGGGGGATTCCTAGTGATTCACCCCCTCCCCCACAGAAGTCGCTTGTCACTGAGTCAGTAGGAGTAGAGTCATCTTCAACTTTAAATTGTAACTCAACGCATGATGAGGTTAATAACAATAATAGCAATAATAATAATAATGATTGTAGAACTAGGAATGATAGTCGTAGTGATGGCAATAACGGTTTTGTAAATTCTTATAATTGTATTGAAAATAATAACGCTGTGACTTTTGAAAACAATAGCTTTGTGAATGAGTCGCTGCCTCCACCGACGGAGTCAACCTATCCCCCTACCCCAGTCACTGGGGAGGAGGCGGGAATGGAGGCGATTCTGACTTGTGATATATAATAATATTGATAAAATAATGATAAAAATGAATTTGTAATTATGAAATTAGTAATTTGGGGCTAGGAATTAGGAATTTGGAATTAGAAATTAGGAAATTAATAATTATTTTCCCTTCCGATAAGCAATGAGGGATCATTAATTTAGGATTAATGGCATGTGACTTATCTTGATAATGCTGTGGTGGAAGTTTTCTGGCAACTCAACTAAAATCGTTGCAGCTGTTAAAGAAGTAGTTTTTGATAAATTGTATTATATTTCGGACGCAACTAACAATGAGACTTATTTACTAGACTGTGGGAGTTGCCTCGACCTTTTAATTGCTACTGAATTGGATAAGGAGGAGGCCCCGATTGGGAGTGCCAGGGCCGCGAACGGAGGCTGTATCCATATTTATAAAAAAATAATGACTAAAGTTGACTTGGGGTTGGGCAGACCTTATGACTTGCATGCCTACGCTTCAGATATTAAATTCAATGTCTTAGGCATGCCTTTTCTCAAAAAACACGGGTTCATCATTGACTTTAGGTACCATTTTTTACTAGATACCAGCACTAGACGTAGTATTTCTCTTTGTAACGAAGCTTTTGATTTTTCCAAGCATGTTCGGAACTCTATCCTCCCACTAGCCGCTGTCTCTTTAAATATACCGCTTTGCGAATACGAATTAGTTAATAATTTAATTAGGAAGTATCAAGTCTTATTCTTAAATCCTTATAAAGCACCTAATTTAAATTTAAAGAATGATCAACTCAAAAGATGGCGCTTTATTTGTACAAAGTACCGGAGAAAAGGGGGCGGGGCTTATTTTGACAGCTGTGAGAACAACTTCGTCGCTCAGTCACGACTTAATAGTAATGAAACTATAGGGGAGGGGGGAGGGGGGAGTAAGGATTGTACTGTTGGAAGGGGGGTTGAAGATTGCACTGTTGAGCAGGGGGGAGGGGAGAGAGAGAATGTCCTTTGAAGGAAGAAATTTTATGCGAGTTGGCGGCAAATTACCCATACCATGTAAATATCAGCGGCTCGCCGATACAATTGAAGAGTAGAAGCATAGCTCCACATCTTTTTGAGAAAGCAAGGGAGGAAATTAATAAATTATTGGACGCAGGGGTCATTTCGCGGGGGAGGAGCAATTGGTGTTTTCCAACTAGCTTTTTGCCAAAGTCGGACGGAAGGGTTCGTCTAGTCGTTGATTTGAGGTTATTGAACCAAAGATCAACCTCTGACAATTTTACCCTACCCAAGATTAAGGATATTATATTGCAATTGCAACATTGCAAGTTATTAACAAGGCTAGACGTTCGGCAAGCTTACTATAACGTGCCAGTCAGCGAGGAAACAAAGAAATATTTCACTATTACTTGTCCTTTTGGTAACTACAGCTTTAACTATTTAATACAAGGACATAAGTGTTCTTCTAGTGCCTTCCAGCGCTTCATGTCAATCTTGCTTGGGGATTTAAAGAATGTTTTTGTTTATCTAGATGACATCCTAATTGCCAGTTCGACTCTTGAAGAGCATGTTGCAATGGGGAGTGGAAGCAGACCGGGCATTTCAAGAAGCTAAAGCAGCGATGGTGAGCGCCACCCTGTTGTCGTTCCCTGATGAACAAACTGAGTTACTATTATACTCGAAGGTTAGCGAGCTTACTATAGCCAGCGCACTTATGGGAGAAGAAAATAATCAGACAAAGATTTTCGCGCTTTACAGTACTATACTTTCTGAGGTGGAAGTGGCACTACCACAATTAGTTAAGGAATTATTATGCGTCAATAACAGCTTACAAAAATATGCTTACTTAATTGCCAATAAGAGAATCACTGTCTGTACTAGCAACAGTGGATTAATACATCCAGCTATCATATGAAAAGAGTGCGAAAATTCATAATATTGAGAGGTAAATTTATTGAATTGCCATTTCAAATTTTGATTTCGTTGAGTTTAAATTGGTGTCGAAGGCCTAAAAATACATTTGGCTATAATTTTAACAGAATTGGCTAACGAAAGAGATAAAATTATAGAGGCTGGGGAGTTGCAATTGCAACTGGCTTGTATAAAAGATGGGGAGTGGGCGTGGCCAAAACAAAATACTATGGAGACGGAGTTACAACTGGAGGAGGAGTTTAGTGGATGGAATTCTCTGAATTCCGTAGTGGAAGGGTTGAGCCCTTTAAATCGTACGTTAAAGGAACAAAACTTACTGGAAGTATTATAGATAATTAATAATAAGAGCACTAATAATGGAAAGCGTAATAAATAAATAATAATAATAATAATAATAATGTGAATAATAATAATAATAATAATATAATAATAATAAATAAATATAAATAAGAATAATAATAATAAACGGAAGTAAATAATAATAATGAGAATAATAAATAATAAACGAAAGTAAATAATAATGATAAGAATAAGAACAATAAAAGCGAAAGTAATAATAATAATAAATACAAATAATAATTATATAATAATTAAATAACAATGATAATAATAATGCAATAATAATAATGAAATGTCATTATTGATAGGTGAAAGATGGTAAATAATAAAAAGAATAAACATGAACTAGTGATAAGAGATTTAGTGATAATGAGAACATAAATAATAAAAGTAATAATAATATGGAAATAATAATAAGAAAGTAATAATAATATAATATAATAATCAATAATAATAATAGTAATAATTATAAAGCGATAGTATAGTAGTAGTAAGTAAGTGAGTAGAAAGGTAGTAGTAGTAGTAGTAAATAATATAAAAGTAGCGAAGCGAGGTGGTGATAATGACTTTGATTATTTTGTGATAAATACTATAACTTACAGTAAAAAAGGGTTAAATGGAATGATGAAGAAAATTCAAGATGGTGTAGATTTCAAAGAAATAGCTATAGAACAGGAGACTGATGATTATATAAGGGACCTAATAAAGGGGCTGAAGACTAGTGGATTGAAGGCCTGCCACAAGGAGTTCATCTATAGGGGCGAGGAGTTGTCTTTGGCGGTTGATATCTCTACAGGCACAGCTAGAATATTAGTACCGGAAAATCTGGTGGAAGATGTCATAGAGAAAATACATAATACAAATCACTTGGGAATTAAACGGACGTTGACCATTCTGAAAGCGGATTTTGCCTTCCGACTTTGATGCATAGTAGAGTAAGAAATTTGTACCAAGTTGGAATGTCCTGCTCCAAAAAAATAGACGTTGAAGGGATCTCCAGAATTCGGCAGATTTAAGGAAGTCTCGGAGGACTTATGTAAGTTTCCATATAGTATGGGGTTCAATTATTTGCCCCCTTGTTTGTTTTATATAGAAATTTTTTTTTAAGTTAAAAGTAAAAAATCCTGTCCATCGCGCGTGAGCCCTCCTCTAGGCAAAGGATCAACGATTCAACATCGGTGGTTAGAATGTGTTAGCGTTGAGCCGAAATGTTGTTCCAAGTTTTGATGTGGCTGCAATAAAAGACTCAATTCATCAGAATGAGGAAGCCAATTCAACTGCCAAATTAATTTAATGGACGTGATGTAACCGACTCTCGGCAATAGATAAAAATTTTCACAACGACTGGCTCAACCAAAACGGTGAATGGCTTATGAAAATTTTGACCCCAGCTCTCATAGTCGACGCTTAAGGGTGTATGATTGATGATGCGGGAAAATGAAGGGTTAAAATGGCCTGAAATTTTGCCTTGCACTATACTGTTTGAGAATTAGTCCTCTAAAATTGACCAATCGTGGTTACTCCCAGTGGTGCGTTATGTCGGGGCCAGAAATCTATCAGTCGCCAGGGCAGCTGTTTACTAGAAGGAGGCACTCAGTGTCGACGGTCCAGTCAAAGTGCTTATTTAAAAAAAATTAGGGCCATTAGAGTGCCGATAGGCCCTTTGGCACCGAGAATGTTGGTATTATAAAATAGAGAATATACGGTATAATGCAGGCACCACTATAGATCTCCACAAGCGAGCACGTGTTCGCTGCTGGAATCAAAAACACAGGTAACAGATCAGGAAAACGTCGAGAATACTGAGGACGCCTGACAGGAGTAGCGTACGAGTATAAATAAAGAATAAAACATTTATATTTTAAAAGCAGGGAAACATTAAGTGAATAAAATTAAGAAATGTTAAACAATCATTAAGTGAATAAAATCACTGATAGGGACGCTGAAACCCAAGAGAAAAATAAAGTTAAATAAAACAAAAAAAAAAAAAATATATTATATAGATAATAATAATAATAAGAAACAAAAAAAAAAAAAAGAAAAAGAGAGGAATAAGTAAATTGATAGCTCTGCATGCAATTCTAGAATTAGACAGTAGTTTTAAATTGATACTTTATCCTTCCAAAGAAAAAAAAAAAAAAAATCGTCTTCTTCCTCTATCTAATACTATAGAAACGATGCTGCCAAACACTAATAGTAGTGATAAATTCCCGCATGTTCGTTCCTTACAAAATGTCACAGGAAGGGTTGTAATAGAAGAGTTGAAATAGTCAAAACCCCCGAAGTGGGGATTAAGAAGGTCTTTTATGTATCTTGTAACAATATATTGTAAGAATAGAATTTGTGTTTCGTAATAATAATGTCACGTCACAAGGAAGGGTTGTAATAGAAGAGTTGAAATAGTCAAAACCCCCGAAGTGGGGATTAAGAAGGTCTTTTATGTATTTTGTAACAATGTATTGTAAGAATAAATAGAATTTTATTTTCGTAATAATAATGTCAAAATATTACAAAAAAAAACAACACAAAATAGAAAGAAACCCATGTGACGGCAGGATTTCTCGGCGTTGCCCTCACTCAATAATTATGTAACCGTGCAAATGAGTGTGCTCTGTATTAAATTTTTAGCTTATATATTATTATATGAAAAATATTTAACACCTTTCGTATGGCACGTATTTTTGTGAGAGTGAGTCACGGCAATGCTGCCCGCGAAATGCCTGGCATTTCGAGGGAAGGAGGGCAGTTAGGCTTCAAGATACAAGAAGAGAAGTCGCATTGTGTGTCGTCTTGTTAAGGCCCGGAATTTTGGTGTTTCGAATTAAAAATTATGATATTTAACCTTCCGACCCATGATTGATTAATAGACTGGAACTGACTCATTGTGTTAACTGTTATATGATACCATTCATTTACACCTATTTAATTAGTCTTAGAAATAAAAATAAAAGTAATTACCCCCTTTTCATTATCACTGTATTAACTCATCAAAGGGTTATTACATATATATATAAGATATATCTATCAATATATTATATATATATAAATATATAATATATACTATTATATATATATATATATATATAATATATATATATTAATATATCTTTCTTTCTTGTCTTTCCTTTATCTTCCTCTTTGCCCAAGACTGGGGGAGTAAGGTGCGTGTCATGCATCGGAAAAGAAAAGCAGTAGAAGATATGACAAAAGTCGAAAGCCCAGCCTTACCGCCAACTCTGTACCATTAAT
Organism: Trachelipus rathkii; assembly: GCA_015478945.1. Taxonomy (NCBI): domain Eukaryota; kingdom Metazoa; phylum Arthropoda; class Malacostraca; order Isopoda; family Trachelipodidae; genus Trachelipus; species Trachelipus rathkii. Next base: position 12,319 of record JABUQX010139617.1, read on the forward strand.
TAGTGAGAACTCGTCACAGCCAGAAAATCCACCCTAAGAGCTTCATGGGACCCTGCGACGGAACCTTACTATGGTAAATCCGTCATGTTAGGGTTCACCTTGGCAGCCAGTGGGCCACAACACATGCTCCCATAACAACCCCGCCATTCACTCCGCTTCCTATTATGCACCCTTTATTCTCG
>JABUQX010139617.1:15000-17500 GCA_015478945.1 Trachelipus rathkii
TGGCCAATTGCGATATGACGACAATGTCACTATATTTGAACTCTCTTTAAAGAATGACAGATGATAATTTCTCACAAATCCTCACACTCCACATATGAGTTTTATTATAAACTTTTGAAAATGTGGCATCAGTGTATTATATAATAAATTTCCCAAGAGCTAAAAAAAAAAATTATGTATAAACATTTAAAATAAAAAATATAAAAAATATATATATATATATATATATATATATATATATATATATATATATATATATATATATATATATATATATATATATATATATATATATATATTTATATATATATAACTATATACTGCTATATATATATATATATATATATATATATTATAATGTTATACAATAATATAAAATTCGCAGAAAATTTTTATTGCCTTTCAGCTACTCTTCGATTGAATATTAAGAAAACCATATCAACATGCTAAAAGAAAATCATTAATAAATATATTTTTAGATATTTTATGCATGGTTTTTATGATTTAAACCATTGGTTTATGTGGTTTTAAACCATGGTTTTTAAACCAATGGTTAAACAAATCCACCTAATAGAGAGAAAAGAGAGAGAGGGAGGAGGAGAGAGAGAGAGAGAGAGAGAGAGAGAGAGAGAGAGGAGAGAGAGGAAGAGAGAGAGAGAGAGAGAGAGAGAGAGCATGAGTAATTAAAAGAGAATGTGTCGCCCTTTTGATATGCATATATATATCTATTTATATATATATATATATATATATATATATATATATAATAACAATATATACTACACTTATCTTTCTATATATATATATATATATATATATATATATATATATATATTATAATATAACATAATATATATATATATATATGATATATATATATATAACCCCAAATATCTCAGATCACAGTACATACCCCAGATAGAAGAGAATCAAACTTACCCCAAGCAATTTTCCTTTTAAATAATAGACTTCCCTTCAATAAAAACCCACCATTTTAGGTTTAACTTTTGATACACATATAACATTCACTCCCTACATCAACAATATTACATCTAGACCCACACATAAATTAAACGCACTGAAAGCGTTAACAGGAACAAACTTTGCTTAACAAAAAGAGACGAACACAAAAGTATACAGACAATACCTTCGCCCATTTCTAAACTACGCATCACCTGCCTGGGTCCCCACAATATGATCACAGAAGGATCACATTGAGGATCACAGAAGTTCTGTATTTATAAATTGTATACTAGTCAACATTTTGAGCCAGGTGGTCCATGAACCTACAAGAAAGGCAGCACTATTAGATATAATATTAACTAACGATGAAAGTTTGATGGATGAGGTTAGAGTTGAGGAGAATTTAGGAATTAATGACCATAATGTAATTAGATTTAACATGAATATTTGGATCCAAATTGCAAGTTAATAAGGAAAAGGTCTTAGATTTCTCGAAATGACTATTTTATCAAATTTCGAGGGCATGCTTAGTGTAATTGACTGGGATAAGGAGTTTAAAGACCAAAATTGTTTTATCATGTGGGAACACTTCAAGCAAATTTTTGATGAATATTCAGTCAGTATGTTTTAAAGATATACTCATTAGGATGGCGAAGAGAAAATTTATTTGGTGGAATAGAAAGATAAGAGAAAATCTGTGAAAAGGGTAGATGCTTTAAAAAATTCAAGGGTAGTAATAGGGAGGAAGATTTAGAAAATTATAGGAAAAATAGAAATGAAGTTAACCAGTCAATAAGAAAGGCAAAGAGAGTGACAAAAATTAATTTACCAGTGGATAGTAATAAGGACCCGAAAAAGATTTTCAGCTTTTATGTTTAAAAGTACGAACAGGACAATTAATTCAATTAAAATTGATGAAAATGTAGTAAATTCAGATAAGGAGTTGGTTAACATTTTCAATGATTATTTTGCTTCAATGTTTACTGAGGAAAGATTAGATAATAGTTTGGAGACTAATAGTTTTGGTATGCATGTAATAAACAGACTTACAGAATTTAAATTTGAGGGAAAAGAAATTAAACCTTCACTGGACCATATTGACACAGGTAAAGCTGCAGGTCTGATAGTATGTATGATAGAATTTTGAAGAAGGATAGTGGCAGCATTGCAAAGGCACTGTATTTGAATTTTAAACGATCTGTAACATTTGATGAGGTACCAAAGGACGGGAAAACAGCATATGTTGTGCCTATTTATATATAAAAAGGTAGTAAGGAAGATTTGGGAAATTACAGGCCAGATAGCTTAACATCTCTGGTTGTAAAAGTTTTGGAAAAGTTACTGAAAGGTCATATAAAGAAATATTTGGATGATAACAAGATATTGTATGACTCCCAGTATGGTTTTAGAAAGGGTAGATCATGTTAGACAAACCATTTAGAATTTTTGGAATACATTATTGCCTGAATTGATCAGAGATATCCAGTTGATATTATATATTTAGACTTCAGCAAAGATTTTGATAAGATTCCCAACA
>JABUQX010139617.1:22500-25000 GCA_015478945.1 Trachelipus rathkii
ATAATAATAATAATATATATATATATATATATATATATAACTAATAATATAATAATAATATAATAATAATAATATATATATAATATATAATAATATATAAAAATATAAAAATATATGTATAATAATAACTAATATATATAATAATAATATATATATATATATATATATATATATGTATATATATAATATATAATATATATATATATATAAAAATATATATAATATCTTAAAAATATTAATAATAATAATAATAATAATAATATATATTTGTAACATAATAATAATAATAATAATATATATATATATGTATAATAATAATAATAATATATGTAATAACATCTCTGCTATGTATCTTTAACTGTAATATGTAACTAATAACTTAATAACAATACTCTTCTTTATATAACAACGCCTTATATATATATATATATATATATACATAAAATAAGAATATGTACAAGATAAAGATATGATAATATGATAAGTTGAGGAAGAGTAAGTAATAATAAGGAGATATTTCATGGCAAAATTAAATGAAAACTTCACATCAATAACAGCATTTAATAAAAAGCTCCTCAGGGAGAAAAAAAAAAATTGCCCTCCTTCAATAAATCATATCGAACTTTATTAAGAAAAACTGGCAGTCTTATATACCTATAATGTATGAGTTATATATATATATATATATATATATATATATATATATATATATATATATATGTATTTATGTAGATGGAATATATATATATATATATATATATATATATATATATATATATATATATATATATATATATATATATACTTTCTTTATATATATATATATATATATATATATATATATATATATATATATATATATATATATATATATATATATATATACTGCATAAACTCTCTGCTACTGCTATCTTTCTTTATATATATATATATGGTTTTTAGTGAGCTGGAATAATCCACTGGACTTTAGTGTCTGATGATTTCTTATTTTCGCTCCTCTTTCATGCTGAATGAATATTAATCGTCCCTCCGACCCTGCATAAAAAAGTGGTTAAAGGCTTTATTTTTAGAATTTTGCACACTATTTATACAATCGGATTCTTTCTTATAAAAGGAGTCTTCTTATACATGAATCAGGTATAACACTATAGACAGGATCTAAATTAGCTTTTCCTCCTCCATCGTCTTTTTAAGGATTGACGACCTCCGGTGGTTGTTTACAATAAACGAAATTGTTGTTTTGTTTATGGTGCACGAAATTTTGTTTCTGTTTTGTTTATGGTACACGGAATTTTGCGTATGTTTTGTTTATGGTACACGGTAATCATCATTCATTTATGGTTTTTTATTCTTATTTCCACTATGATTATGTTAAGCACCATATTTATTCTTCCAAATCTCAACTCTTATTGTTAAGCTTTTAACAGCTCAGGTGTCTGATTGTTCCGACTGCAAACCCTACTTTACTTCTTATTATCTCTATTCTCTATTTTCATTCAAAAGCAGGTCTTGTACGTATGTGTGCAAAGATATGGGTTTGTTTTCTTGCCTCTTATTTGGAGTTTTCTGAATTTTTTACCACATGACTTAAACTTTCTCTTAATTCTTCCTCTAAATTCTTCATTTCTGTTTATTCATCCTTTCTCAAGTAATTGTTCAAAATTCTTTGTCAACGCAAACTTGAATATAGAACATTTTCTTGATATCTTTTCACCGATATCATTATTCTTGGTGGTTTCAATATTCACCATCACCAGTGGCTTTCCTCTTGTTCTCAAGGTACATCTGGGGAACTAGCCAAAGACGGGAAACCGTTTTGGCACTTCGGTGCTGCTAACTGGTCTTAACCTTTTTCATTTCCCTTGGAATAATTACTGCTTTGGTGGAATGAATCAGAGGTGATTCTCTCTCTAGCACGTTAGAGTAGTGTCTATTCCATTTTCTTTCCTTTAAATTAAAACTCACAAGTCCTTGTTCTCGTGCTTTTCGTCACAGGATTTTTACCTTTAGGAATTAGTCTTCCTCAAACTAACTAAATAAATTTTCTTACTTTTAGATTTGGAATCTTTCAAAGTCTATTCTTCGAGATACTCGACACTCATATCCGTAAAAAGGCAAAAATCTTTCTGGTTCTACTTTCTTTAACTCTTGCTACTGTTATGCAAACAATTGTTGACTCTGAATTTGTTTCTTCCCCTTTTTCTAATGTAGTTTCTTTCTGTGGGGAAAATGTGGCTTTCATTTTCCATTCAAACTTATGTCTCTTATATTTATTTCAGACAATTTCGAAGCCATTTCTCCTTCTACCTCTCTCTCCCTTCCACTTAAAATGCCTATTACATTATAATTTCATCTAAAATTATTTCTCCCCTCTCTTAGCTTATTACTAAGAAGGTATACAGTCTTGGTAGTACCCATTCTGAGGTCCTCTATACTAATGCTTTCGTACTTGCCCCTATCATTGGAAAACTATATTTGCCTCAACCTTTTAAGTCCCAAT
>JABUQX010139617.1:30000-33342 GCA_015478945.1 Trachelipus rathkii
TCATCACCCTAGGATACTGATAATGATTTTACTCTGATGGCGGATATCACGAGTCGCCTTATAACTTACGAATGCGAATTCAAAATCTAAATATATAACTTACCAATTATTAATTTTAATTATTAAATAAAGCAAAAATATGAAAAAAAATTAATAAAATAGCCTACATAAAAAATAAAAAGGTAAATGAAATTAAAATTAATTGTATATATGTATTATATATATATATATATATATATATATATATATATACAGCAACCAACAACATGTATGGAAGATCCTACCTAATAACCATATATATATATATATATATATATATACATTGAAATATATATTATTTTTGGCTGAAAATTAATAAATAATAAAAATAAAAGCTCATTTATAAAAGAGAAAAAAAAACAGTTTTAAACAGGACACCCAATCCTCTTTGATGCTGCCCTAACAATTGTTGTGATGTAAGGTTTCCAAGACATTTTTTTTTTATTTTAAAACCGAAAATATTTATATTGTCAACTGTAAAAACCTGAAAACCACCAAAAGTGAGAAAAGTTAGATGTGTTTTGAGAGGTAGATTTGTAGAAATGTAATTTTTAATTAGTTGAATTTCACAAGATTTATATAAAATTAGGAAATTCTATCCACATTAGCAAGGATATAATAGGAAAGATTAAGACGAGAGGCGACTCCAGATGCAAAAGAGGGAGATGATTTGAAATGAGTAGAAGAATAGAGTGTCGAGTCATTGGCATATGAAAGGATAGAAGGAATAGAATAGACGATGAAACTGAACCCTGAGGAACACCAGTATTAAAAGGGAATGAAGAAATGGCCTCATCATACACAGGCGATTTGGAGTGATTTGAATGAAAGGAATTAAAGGTAAGCAATTTGAATGAAGAAGCATAATGGAAGGGAGCTTGGAGGGCAATTACAAATGTCATACCGATCAAATGCCTTGGACTTGTCGCGCGTCACCACTCAAGATTCCCCACTACTTACAAGAATACCAACAAGGATAGAAGACCATAAATCTGTTAGGTAAAATAGTATATATTCAGTGGACCTTGAGGGCTGAAAGCCGTACTGATGATAGGAAAGAAGGGAATAAAATACTAGATGATTCAAGAAATGAAAGTTGAGAATGGATTCAAAGATCTTAGGCGGAATTCATTTGATAGCTATAGGGCTATAATTAAAAGTATCAAACCTCCGTTCCTTCTTCGGAATTGGTTGGTCAAAAAAAGCACTTAAAACACAGAGGTAGATGCAAAGTTCTAATATTGAAATACAGATATAATTGAATTAGCGACTGCCCTAGCTCAGAAACACTCACCCAAAATTCGGGAAGGAGCACCATCGAACCGCTTTCTTTCTAAAGTTCATAGGTTTCACTGAGTCACTTGCACCCGATCAAATTTAGTTCCCCTGAGAGGTAAAAGAGTCAGAGAAGAATTGCCGGAGTCGTTCAAGACGATAAAAACAGGAGGCCAAAAAGATTAGCTTTTTCAGCTGTAGAATTAGCAACAAAACCATCAGAGCGAATAAGAGGAAGAATGGCGAATTTACAGAAGTTGCTAGAAATGTTTTGGCAAAATGCCAGAAACATTTGTCAGTAGGAGAACCAAGAAGATCAGCGTACTTCAATTTCTTAAGTGAAAGTTCTCTTTGCTCTTTGAATAAAATTCAGTGGAACGATTCCAAGATAAATATGAATAAATTAGCGTTTTTGATAGAACTATGGTTTTCGCACCTCCGACAAGCACTGTTTATGGCCTGAAGGGTGCAAGAACAGCATTATCAATTCATGGATTTTGAATTGAGAATGATTTAGACAAAATAGGAATAAAAATGCTCATCCCATCAGCGATTTCAGTTCCACACCACAACAGTCACTCCCAATAAAGTGCCAGAAGATGCGCGCGTGACACACACGTTATATTTTAGTTCTTGTTGTTTGATGAGGATGCGTGTGCATGTATCTGCTAACTAATATATATATATATATATATATATATGTATATATATATAACAATAACAATATATATATATATATATATAATAACTTAACAACAACAATATAACAACACTCTTTATATATATATATATATAATTTACTTTAGTAATGGTTTAATATATATTTATTTGAATTGAATTATTTGTAGCTTTTAAATATACTGCAAAAATTAAAAATTATATAAGGAGAATCCGAACTATTGTCTATTGGAACGATTTACTGGTGCTTTAGACCACTGTGTTAAAGGTGCCCGATTCATATCTAGGTCTTATTAGTTTTAATTTAAATTTAAGGCTGGAGAGAAGAGAGAGAGAGAGAGAGAGAGAGAGAGAGAGAGAGAGAGAGAGAGAGAGAGAGAGAGAGAGAGAGAGAGAGAGAGAGAGCAAAGGGAATGAAAAGAAAGGAGAGGAGAGAGAGAGAGAGAGAGAGAGAGAGAGAGAGAGAGAGAAGAGTTTTCTTTAAGCTGTCAATTCTGTTCATCACAGATAAGAACTAAGACAATTTTCTCGAATTTGCTTTCCAATATTTTCTCTTTCGTATAATTTATATTATATATATATATATATATATATATATATATATATATATATATATATATATATATATATATATATATATATATATATATATATATATAACTATATATAATATATATATATATAAGACCATCTTTCATATTTTCGTTCTTTAAGCCATTTACTATATTAAGTCAAACTAATAACTAATATTATAAGTATAATAATATATAATAATATATATATATATATATATAATAATATATATATATATATATATATATATATATATATATATATATATATGTGTATATATATATATATATATATATGCTCTTTCTAACTATAATATAATAATAATAACATAATAATATATATATATATACTAATAATAATAATGATAATAAAATAACATATGTATAATAACAATAATATCAAATATATAAATAACGTCTATAAATATATATAATAATAATAATAATAATATAATAATAATATATGTAATATGTAATATAATAATAATATAACATAATATAATAATATGTATATATATATATATAACATAACAATATATAATAACCAACCTATATATATATATATTTATGTAATATATATAATATCAACAATAACAATATTTTAATAATAATATATCTAATAATAATAACTTAATAACCAATAATAATAATAATAATAACCAACCAATATGTAATATGAAATATGTATAATGTATATGAAGTATAATAATAATAATAATAATAATAATATGTATATCTTTGTATATATATGCTGCTGTATAACTCAATAACCAGTAGC
>JABUQX010139618.1:0-2500 GCA_015478945.1 Trachelipus rathkii
TACATCTATTCAAAAACTTCTTCTCACACCTGGCACCACCCCTAAGAATTGTCCATACTGAACCATCATTTCTGAACTATAGGACTTTATAGCTTCTATAATGTCCAACATATACTTCAACTAACACTATGCAATTAACCCAGTAGCCAACAATATCCCTCATGTAAGACCCTAAGCACACACTCAAGACTTTAGTTCCCTTACATTCACCAACGATTTAATCTGCCCAGCCACCTTCCTGCCTTCACAACTTTCCTACTACACTCTGCTTATCAGTTCCCTTTTCCATCCAACATATACCCTAATATTTAAACTCAGACGACTGTTCTCAGGTGATCACCATCTAACATAACTTCACGCTGAGAACTGTCCTCACTCACAACCATAACCTTACCCTTATCCACGTTAACTTTCAAGCCCCTCCTTTTACACACCTCCAAATCTCTCCTCCAATCCTCTCAAACTCTCTTCAGATTTCGCCACACAAAACCAATCATCCGCATATAATATATAGGGCACCCTCCACTCATCACCATTCTCCATCATTCTACACCATTTCCTGCCATCACACTCGAGAATCTTTCTAACCCCATCCACATGTACAAATTGAAATAAACACAAGGGAGATAACAACCCTGTCTCACTCCTGTCTTTTGTAATTCCTAAACCAATCACTCAATATGGACATACCATTTATCTCTTAACACAGCTTCACTATCAGGTCATAACATAACAGTACTGTTTTGAGGAGGATTCCAATTCAAGATGAGGCCCTACCTAATGATCGCACTATCCATTAATATCACTGGATCACCTGCCATTACAAAAGCTTCCCTATTAACTTATCATACGCCTGGTGCAAATCCAATAAACCTAATACAAGTTCTTCTTCTTTCCTCATTGATTTCAAGTATATAGTATCATAGATATAGTATATATATATATATATATATATATATATATATAATATATTATATATATACTATATATATATTTATTAGTTATTATATATATACTTATAATATATATTATATATAATTATATATTATATATATATATATATATATTATAATATATATATAATATCTTATATAAATATATATACTATACCTATATTATATATACTATATATTTATAGTATATATACATATATTATTATTACTTACATAATTATAATATTATATATATCATATATTTATATATTCTATATATACAAGTACTATATATATATATAATCAAATTTATATATATATATATATATATATTTTACTTACTATATATATACACATATATATTATATATATACTATATATTAAGAGTTAAATATAGTATTATTATTTGAGTACAATTATTATATCATATAATATAATATAATAATAGATTATCAATAATATATATATATAAGATTTATATACTAATATATATAATATATATAATATAAGTCCAGATATTATATATATATATATATATATATATATATATTACAGTGGTTGGATCTTTGGAAACAAAACAACCCAAGAAGCTTCCAAAAAGAAAATTGAACAACCTGTCCATATTCCGTTTAGGTATTATTATTATTATTATTATTATTATTATTATTATTATTATTATTATTATTATTATTATTATTATTATTATTATTATTATTATTATTATTATTATTATTATTAACGTAAATAGGGACTCTTGATTTAGAGAATTGTGATAAAAATCTTGGTTTCCAGCTTATTTTAAATCTAAAAAGTAGAAAAAGAGAGAAACATGAGAAGTTTATCTTTTTCAAGGTATTTCACTCTACAGTGGGGAGAAAGTCGAGAAATCCTCCCCTCACCCCCATAAAAAAAGAATTTTTTTTTTTATAATAATTGATTAAAGGATATTTGTACAATATGTGAATAGCTAAATACCTTATTTACATTATATATTTTATTTGCAATCCTTTTAAATATCATTTTTTACTCTTATTTTACATGTTTACATTTGTCTATACTCTGTAATAAATTAAAGATTAACCTGTAACTCAATAATATTACTCCTTTAACTTCATTAGATTTATTTTCATTACCTCCAGTAGAGATGATTCAAGTGATTATTCCTTAGTCCTTAGGTAATATCCATTTACCAATTAATTTTTTTGTTTAATAATATCAACTTTATATTTTCTTTCTTTCAGTAATTAATTTTTCAACATTATTGTTTTTTCCTTTATTAAATTTTTTCTATTCGGTGTTTCTGTTGCATATACTATTTTATTTTTTCACTTTATTTTCCTTCTGCAATATATCTTACACTTCACTAATGCGTATGATACTGTATCTCTTACAATAGAGCCTCCTTCTTCAAATTTCCGTTTTCTATTAAAACCTTTAATAATATTAAGTAAATTATTCTTGTTTGACAGATACACACTTCCAGATAAAAGAAGAGTAGGAACATCAATTCAAATGTCTACATCAAGACGGCTTGCAGCCGTCACTGATGACTTTGGTCGAGTTAGCGT
>JABUQX010139618.1:10000-15000 GCA_015478945.1 Trachelipus rathkii
TCCTAATGGGATTTGAAAAGAAGAGAAAAATAGCTTAAAGTATATGATGGACGATAATTGAAAAGATTTGTAATAGGTAAATGAATAATTGGAAATGTTAGGATAAGGAGTTGGAAATCAGTAAATGACAAGGAAAGCTGGTAAGTTGTATGGATGGATATGAGGGTTTTGTTATTTTGTTTTCTTTAAAGGACTTAGGGAGGGAGAAGGGGGTAAGATCTGCTATATATACACGTAATTGAGCGAAAGATGATATTAATGATAACAATATAAATCGCACAACACACGCAAAATTGAAGATTTCGATATTTGACAATAGATTTGAAGTACTGTGCTGACAATACAAATAAAAGTGAAGTGGTGCAATATTTAATGTCTCCTTTATAATTCTCCTTATAAAATTAGCAGTGGTATAAAATTTAATAATAAATTATTATTATTGTTATTATTATTATTATTATTATTATTATTATTATTATTATTATTATCATTATCATTATCATTATCATTATCATTATCATTATCATTATCATTATTATTATTATTATTATTATCATCTTTATTATTATTATTTTTTAATTTTTCTCTTTATAATTATATGAAGTGGAAAGACTAGCCAACAAGCTCGTGATGTTAGTATTTTGAAATCCATTCGTCTTGGCCTTCGTAGCAAGAAGCTAGAGGAGCTGGTTCCTTTTATTAGGATATCAAAACTGTAACTGTAAAATACAACTAGTTAATCTGATTCTTGAATCCAAATATTTGACAGAAGAATTAGTGAAAGCTGTTTTGGAAGAACTTTCAACAAAGGTGGCGAAAGTAGAAGAAGGAGAGATGAGTGAAAATTCAGGTAGAATTTTTTTTTTTTTTTTTTTTTTTTTTTAGTATTATTTTAAGCAGATTTTTTTTTTTAAGCACAACCTGTTATTTTTATTTTTCATGTTTTTTTTTAAGCAATTAGTTTTATTGCTTACGTTTGTATCACTATAGACATACAGATGCACCATAAAAGGTTTAAATTACATTTTGAAAGATTGATAAACAAAATACATTTCCATGTATTAATCCAATTTAAATGGTAATTAATTAAAAAATTAAAATATCTGAAAATTTAAAACTTGAATGAATGAAGTGAAATAACACATGGTGTCTGTCTCTGATTATTTTGATGTTTCCAAATCAGAATCCACTGCAGATACAAAGCTCACAGCTGCACCATTGCTGGTAAAAGCTGTGAAGTTACTCATTTGGAGTTGGCAGTGTTCAACTTTTATGAAAGTAGCCTAACCCAAATTTATCAAATTCAAAAATCGACCCACCCTGAACCCATTATTTTCATTGTCTGATTTCTCAACCCCACAAAAATAAGCTATATCTTAAGTATGAAATCGCCATACTTGTTTAGAAGCATTCTGTAAAACTTTCTAAGTTATAGGTATCTGAAATTCTACCTTTTTTCTTTTTAATTAAATTTATTTATAAACAAATTGAGCATTGGTTTATAACCATCTCATTAAAATTATATAAATAAATGAATAAAATTAAATAAATAAATAAAATACTTTACAAAAGCATTTATTCTGTAAAAAAAGGAAATTTTAAAATAAAATTCGTTAAGTAGCATAGATTTTTCTTTGTAATTTTTTAACTTTTATTAACATGAAGAGAAGAATGTTGAAAAGAAAATCAATATACATATTTTTTAATTAATGTTAATAATAAAAAATGTCTTTTATGAAAAAAAAGATGAATAATGTAGCAATTGGAGCAAAATAGAGATTGAAGCATTAGCCTCATTAGAAAGTAAATAACTATGTTGAAAACCAAGGTGTTAATTTGGAGGCATCGTTAAAATAGTTTTGATTTAAGTTGAATGAGTCAGTTTTAGGTATGAAGGTATTTAGGAAAGGGAGGGAAGTCGACTGATAAAAATTAATATATTTAAGGGTGAAGAAAACACATTTTAAAACTCGTTTTTGTTCAAGAATAATTTTTTTTTTGAAATGGATTGGATATTTTCAGATATATAGGACATTGAAATATAGATAATCCTTTACGTATGAGTAGGTGAAAGATTTTGAAATTATTATTATTATTATTATTAATATTATTATTATTATTATTATTATTATTATTATTATTATTATTATTATTATTATTATTATTATTATTAGGGTTGTTTGGTTTAAATCAACTAAAAAAAACACGGTTTTTTTGTTTTTGTATTTTTTTTTTGCGCTTTTTCTGATAAAGTAATAATTGCTCAAATGAAAGCGTATAGCTAAATACACGCTAATTATATATATATTTATATATTAAAGAAATTGGAGGAATACATTAGTAACTCAATTTTAAAGAATTTATAAAAAAAAGTACGATAGCAATAATGAAAACTAATAACTTTAAATCGTTATATTTTTAGTTTGAAAATTACTATTAAAATGTTAAAGTAAATTAAACGTTTTTTATATTACGAATTAACAGCACACAATTATCATTTTATATTTTTCATAATCTCAAATTGCTGATTTAAATAACATGGTCTTAATGACATGAAAAATTTTTTTGCACGCACGCTGGCGGTAAGGTCGAAAAAAGACTCTTCTAACATTCACCAATCATTTTATTTACAAATTCTTTTGAACCAACAACAAATATATTGAGATGACGTATCCCAGTCAGACAAAAACCACCCTTTAATCCTAAAAGATAATAAATACTTTTTTAGAGTTTTAAAGTAGAAATAGTTGCATAATATATGTTGATTAAAAATTTTATTTACCAACATATATTATACAGCGACATATATGAAAGTAATTAATAAGAAATTAATTAATATGTAGTTTTTTTTTTTTTAAATATACAGTATTGTAAAATGGTGAAAAGACAACATTAGGCTGAGGGAAATTTGGGCATGCAAGTATCCCAGTGGCGTGAATCACTTAGAAAGCTGTTTATAAATTTCAATTAGTTTATGTACCTAGCTTAAAATAATATATACTAGAAACATATAGAACATAAATGAAATACAAAATAATTCACGATACTTGTCATGCTATAGGCCTTAGTTTATCACTTCTCACTTAACACTAAATATATGTAAATTGTAATAATGCCATTGCCTGAAACAGAATAGATTATAAAAACACTAAACTTATTTCTATTACTTAATAAAAACAAAAGGTTCAGAAAGACTCATGAATAAATAGCAGAGAATTAACTGATGTGGCCTGCGCTCGTACCAAAGATCCAAAAGTGAGTTGATGTGAAATGTTGATGTCGTAACACAGAAAAGGAAGTTTAGTTCTAGTTTCACCGTTGGCAATCAGTTAATAAATATATATATATAGTATAGTATAAGAGCAGTATGAGTATATATATATATGATATATAGAGAGATATATATATATATATATATATATATATATATATATATATATATATATATATAGTATATATATATTATATATATATATATATATATATATATATATATATATATATATATATATATATATTGAGAGAAATTTCAGAAATTATATAGATACTTTTGAGGCCGTGAGTTCTATAACTTTCTGTATCAAAAACAAAATAGAAGTAATTAGTTATCTTTTCTAAATAAGATATTCGAAAAACTACGCCACAAGCTCATGCAATCTGCATTGCATTGGCTTTTACCTAAATTGGCATAGATCTACACTATTCTCATTCCAATAATTTCATCATCTGTAAAATTATATATAAGATTATTAATCAATTAATTATTATTATCATCATCATCATCATCATCATCATCATCATATTATTATTATTATTATTATAATTATTTTATTATTATTATTATTATTATTATTATTATTATCATAATTTATTATTATTATTATTATTATTATTATTATTATTATTATTATTATTATTATTATTATTATTATTATTATTATTATTATTATTATTATTATTATTATTATTATTATTATTATTATTATTATTATTATTATTATTATTATTATTATTATTATTATTATTATTCCAGGCATCTCAATGGGTACAGGAGACCATGAAACAAAATTTTTAAACAACCAGTTAGCTCGGTTAAGTCAGCTGTTGAACTTGTATACTTTTATTTCTTCGTTGCATAGCAGTTCAACGCAAAGTCCATTTGATGAGGAAACTCTTAAGAAGGTTTGTTATCTTTGTAAATGTTTTCAAAATGAATGTGCTGAAGGATTCAGTAATTTATTTAGTGTGATATATATAACTGGGATCTTATAATATATATATATATATATATATATATATATATATATATATATATATATATATAGTATATATATATATATATATATATATATATATATATATATATATATATATATATATATATATATATATATATATATATGGTTACAGGGTGTTTACGAAATAGGGGGAGACAAATTTGGAGATATTATCTTGTACAAGCTTTTTGTCTTAAATAAAGTTACTTGTAAAGTTCTTCATTTAGTAGGTAAAAGAGTTAGAAGGTGCAAGGGGGTATGATGTGAATATTGGTGCTTATGTTCCGTAGATTGTGGTTGGCTACGGAAACTCTGCAACGTAAAGTAGTAACCTATAGAACAGGGTATTGCTGTCTCTAATATTGGACACTGCTATAGGTTGCTTGATAGGTACCACCTTATTATAGAGATAGGATGAATAATACTAGGAATATTGTTGATAGTATTCGAGCAATATTTACTCGGGAAACGGATACAAGCAATAACAATAATAATACAAATAATAATGCGAATCATAATAATACTCCTAATATTACTAATAACAATATTAATGCCTTAATAACAATAATTATTTGATAAGTAATAATAATAATAATAATAATAATAATAATAATAATAATAATAATAATAAAAATAATAATAATAATAATAATAATAATAATAATAATAATAATAATAATAATAATAATAATAATAATAATAATAATAATAATAATAATAATA
>JABUQX010139618.1:17500-25000 GCA_015478945.1 Trachelipus rathkii
TTAAAACATTCATTACTATCTTTTAAAGGTGTTTAATAAATTTTAAAAATTGAAGTGCAGAATATAACCATAAAATAATTTGCTAGAATTTATGTGAAAAAATATGAATTGTTAGACCTCGTCTTTAGATTAACTTCCGAAAAGAAATTTCTTTTAAAAATTCAGAGAATTACAAAATTAAATATTCTTTAAAATAGTATCTAAATTCAACATTAGCATGATCAATATTATTGTTATAAATAATTTTGTTACTTTTAACATATTATTAAGAGATTAAAGTGACTTGTTTGCCGTAGTTAATTAAGTCTCAGATTGCCTTAATGGAGAATATAACGATGTTCAGATAATTTCTGTTAATAAAATTTATTTTTTTAATGCAAGAAGAAATTTTAAAGTGTTTATGGAATATAATTTTAAAGTTACATAAGTCCGATTTTTGGCATATATAATCGTATTCTTCATAAAAAAAAGGTATCTAAAAGACCATCATTGTATATAGTTATTTAGTTATAGTTAGTTAGTTTAGCAGGGTGTGTAAAAGGAGGTTTGAAAGTAAATGTAGATAAGAGTAAAGGTTATGGTAGTGAGAGGTCCGCGGTTTAAATATTTAGGATATATGTTGGATGAAAAGGGAACGGATGATGCAGGGTGTAGTAGGAAAGTTGTGAATGGTAGAAAGGTGGCTTGTGCAATTGAATCCTTGATGGATGTAAAGGGATTAGGTCTTGAGCGCTAGGATTTAGCATGAGGGCATGTTGTTACCTGTGTTAATGTTTAATAGTGAAACTATGGTCTGGGATAAGAGGTATAGATCTAAGGTACAATGTGCTCAGATGGACAATCTTAGGGGCTTGTTAGGTGTGAGAAGAATCGATATGAGGAATGAACGCATATGGGAGTTGTGTGGTGTGAAAAAAGGCGTAAATGAGAGAATAAACTAGAGTACATTGAGATAGTTTGGTCATATGGAAAGGATGGATGAAAGTCGGTTAAGCGGATGTATAGTGGCGAGTGTGCTGGAAATCGAGCCGCTGGGAGACTGAAGAAAAAGTGGAGAGTGGATTGAGTCAGTAAAGGAATGCCTTAAAGAGATGAATGTTAGTTTGGTATAGACGAGAGGAAAGGTTCATAACAGGAGTGAATGGCTGAGTTTTGTGAGAGAGAGTATGGTTGTGGCCTTTGCCCTGGGGATGAACCCCACATTGACGAGATACCACAGTGAGGGTCCCTTCGTGGTCTCATGAAACCTTTGGGTGAATTTTCTGACCGCGACGAGTTCTCAGTTAAGGGTATAAAGGGGGTGGTAAAAGGGGGCTTTCTTTTTCACTTGCTTCATGTTCTTCTACTACTTTTCTGTTCTGGTGTATGCTACGCACCTCACCCCCAATCTGGGGATAAGAGGAAATAATAATAATAATAATAATAATAATAATAATAATAATAATAATAATAATAATAATAATAATAATAATAATAATAATAATAATAATTTATTATAATCATCTTGTTCTTCCTCCCTAATATTTCAAATATTTTCAAATATTTTCCATATGTGATAAAAGAGTAGAAATATTTCATGTGTAAATGTAGCAGGAATTACAGTTAAAGTCGGAGTCAGATCAGGAAGGTAATTTTAAATGAGGATCTATATTGGAGCCAACAAAAAGATAAAAAAATACCAGACTTTACAGCAGTTTGTGAAGACAAGAATACAACAATTTATTTATGATTTACTCTAAAGTTCAACCACGATTACAAAGTGCATATTTTGTTTTAAAATTGCATAATCTTTTGCCAACCTTGGTTTTACTATGTGAAAATATTAAAATTTTTGTGCTTTACACCTGTTTTTCATTATTTTTTTTAATATATTCTTGTGACAGTTAGTGCGATCATATCCAATAGTAGTCTTTATGTACACTTCAGTTGTTTTGAAGAGAAATTTTCACTTTCACTGACTTTTTCTCTCCTGTTGGTCAATTAGTTCATCAAGTGGAGATAAAACGTCACCAATCAAAATTCTGTGCCAAGTTCATATGTAACAAAAAAAATAACAAAAAAAAAAATTGCTTTTTTATAGATATTTTATAATATATATATATATATATATATATATATATATATATATATATATATATATATATATATATATATATATATATATATATATATATATATATATATATATATATATATATATATATATAAAAAAAACATATATATAATATATATATAACTATACTCTAACTTGCACCTCTCTCACTCTACTATATACTCTTTCTTTCTTTCTTTCTTCTTCATCTTCCATTTTATTCCTAAGACTGGGAGTAAGGAGCGTGACAAGCATCGGAAAAGAAAAGCAGTAGAAAAATATGACAAAAGTCGAAAAGCCAGCCTTACCGCCCCCTCTATTCCTATTAGTGAGAGTAAGAACTCGTCACCCAGTCAGAAAATCCACCCTAGAGCTTCACGGAACCGCAACTGACCCTCACTATGGTAAATCATCAGTGTAAGGGTTCATCCCTTGGCATAGTTGGGCCCAACCATACCCCCTCGCAAAACACCGCCATTCACTCCTATTAAGCACCTTTATTCTCGCCTCTGCCAAACTTACATTTCTCTTCTTCAAACATTCGTTTACTGACTCAATCCACTTTTTCTTCGGTCTTCCAGCCGGTCAGTTCAACACACTCGCCACAATACATCCGCTTAACCAACCGACTAGCATTCATCCTTTCCATATGACCAACCCATCTCAACATACTATTTATTCTCTCATTTACCCCCTTTCTTCACCACACAACTCTCTAATGATTTCATTCCTCATTTTATCAATTCTTCTCACACCTCCCCTAAGATTGTCCATCTGAACTGTTACTTTCTATACTTCTTCTTCCAGACCATAGTCTCACTTTACTATACATAACACAGGTAACAACATACCCCTCATGTAAAGACCAAAGCGCACTCAAGACTTAGTCCTTTATATTCTGTAGTTTAATTCACCAGCCACCTTCCTGCCGTTCACAGCTTTCCTACTACGTCATCCATTCATCTCATCCAACATATACCTAAATATTTAAACTCAGACACTTGTTCCAGCGATCACCATGTAAACATAACTTCCACACTGAGGGGACTATCCTCACTCTAATATAACCTTACTCTTTTCTACGTTTACTTTCAAGCCCCTCCTTTTACACACTGCCAAATCTCTACCAATCCTCTCAGACTCTCTTCAGATTCACCACAAGCAAATCATCCACATATAATATATTAGGGCACCTCCACTCATCTCCATTCTCCATCATTTCTAACACAATTTCCTGCCACCTCCACCTCAAATTCTTTCATCCCATCCATATACAAATTGAATAACCAAGGAGACATAACACAACCCTGTCTCACTTCGCTATTAATACTAAACCAATCACCTATTTGTTTGTTCTACATACTCTTATCATCCTATTTATACTTTGATTCCACATTCAAGAAGCCTACCATAACCATATATCACTAGCACCTGCCATAGAACTTCCCTATTATCCCATCATACGCCTGTTGCAATCCATAAACCTAATATAATTTATTCTTCTTCTCCCTATCATTTTCTCAATCATTGTTTCAATGAGCATGTGATCGACCGGTTGTGGAACTCTCTCAATACCCCTTGTTCTTCACCAATCAGTCCTTCAGACACTCGACACTCTTTCCACCAAAATACCAGCATATACCTTCCCTACAACACTCAATAAACTAACTCCCCTATAATTTCTACAGTTCCCCTTATCTCCCTTACCCTTATATAAGGGTACTATCACTGCTCTCCTCCAATCCCTCGGAACTATACCCTCCATAAACGCTTTATTCAAAATTCCAAATCCAATCAATCACCATCTCGCCTCCGTTCTTGATCATTTCACCAGTAATTTCATCTATACCTGCAGATTTACCATTCTTCAACTTTCTCACTCTACCCATTACCTCCTCCTTGCTAATAACCTCATCCCCAAAATACCTATTCCTTCTTGCACCATCAAACCCACACACATTCACTATCACCTCTTCATTACTGCCAATATTATGCAGATTTTCGAAATGTTTTTTCCACACTCCCCTCACATCCATTTCATCAGTTACAAAAGCACCATCCCTATTCATTATTCTAAGCAGGTTCCCCTTATCTCTCATTCTTAACCTTTCGTGCTTCCATCCAGAAGAGCTTCCTATTCCCTTGTAAGTCCCCATTCATCCTCCTTCCAAACTGTTCATTTACCTCTTCTTTTCTCCTACGTATGCACTTTTTAGTATTTCTTTTTTCCTCCTTATATAATTCCAAACATCTTTCTTTTGAAACTTCATCATTGGCTTTTAGTACATTCAACCACGCTTCCTTTTTACTTTTAACCGCTTCACCTCTTCATTCCACCACTCACTGTTAACATTCTTACTTCCTACTTTAGCACATCCACATACTTCTACATTTACTTCCTTCATTTGCTCCCAGATTTGTTCAGTTTCAACATTTCACATTCAACTGATTTACTTGCGAAAGCGCTCTTACATACTTATCCTTATTACCTTGTTCACTTAACTTCTCACTCTTAATTTACCCACTTCCTTCCGTATCACCTTCCTCTCCATCCAAGCCCCCACTAACTTAATTTTACATGAAACAACAATGATCCGATAATCCCATTCTAACCCCCTCACTGATTTAACATCCAACGCATACTTCAACATCTCCTTCTTCACCAACACAAAATCAATCATACTTTTCACTTCGATACCATCTCTACCCACACCAACTCTAGTATACTTATGGATACTCTTGTGTTTAAAGAAAGTATTACTTACACATACCTCTCTCCTCACAAATCAATCACTTTCCTACCGTTCTCATTTTCTCCCGCAACCCAAAGGCCCCTGTTATACCATCCCTTTTTGATCACCTATCCAACCATTCAGGTCCCCCAACACTATCAAACTGAAGCCTACTCACACCATCCAAAACATCATTCAAGATTATCCCAAAAAATAGTACTCTCTTCAACGTTTACCTCAGATGGACCATAAGTCACAACCACACATACTTTGACCTTTTCAAACTTAAATTTAACCATTAGAATTCTAGAACTCACACACACAAAGTCTACCATAGCTCTGTACCACAAGTCACTCATCAAAATTGCAACTCCTTCTCTCCCCCTCTCTCATTCTTTTCTACACCAGCACACACATTTCCCACCCACACCACTCATCTTCACCGCTTCCTTTCATCTTTGTTTCAGTCACAGCAGGCAAATCAAATTTTCCCTTTTCTAAATACATCCATCACCTCTCTCCTCTTCTCAACATTTATTCCTCTGACATTCCATGTACCCATACGATTCATACATTTTCGCCCGAAGATAGAAGGCCGTTTACGGCGATCACGACCTTCTCCCCGAGGCCTGCATTAGCATCCTAGCAAAGATAAGTGGTAGTGGACAGCCAACCCAACTACCACCGTCCCTTAGTCGCCTTCTACGACACGCAGGACATACGATGTGGGCAATTCTTTCTCCCCCCCCATATATATATATATATATATATATATATATATATATATATATATATATATATATATATATATATATATATATATATATATATATATATATATATATATCTCTATATACTAACTATACTATATATATATATATATATATATATATATATATATATATATATATAGGCAAATTTCTCTTTGGATGGTCTTACGATTCAAATCAATTGAAACCCTTTTCCGAGTGCCTCTTTAACTCTGGTTTGAATGGGTTGGAAATGTTCCAAATAAGTATTTTGTATTGGCAATCTAAGGAGAAAATGGATGCTTTATCAACGCTAAAAATTTTCCAGTTATTGCTTATTCTTGCCGTGTTTCATCGTAAGTATTTTTTGTAAGATTCTTATTGCATCAATTTTTTTGTTGGAAAACTGAGTTTCTCGCAACATAAACTGTTAAAATTATTATTCAAATTTATTTATAAATATATATAAATATATATATATATATATATATATATATATATATATATATCATATATAACTCTATATATATATATATACATATATATATATATATATATATATATATATATATATATATATATATATATATATATATATATATTAAAATTATTATTATTTTTTTTTTTGCTTTTTCTTTGGTGTCCAGAATACAGTTTGTAAATCACGTGCCATGCAGTTCAGAAATGATTTATTTATTTATTTATTTTTTTTTTTGACAAATAACTTTATAAAAATAAGTAATCTATTTTTAAAATCCAAGAATAAAATAGTGAGATAATTATAAATTTTCAGTTTTAAGTATAAAATAATAATAATCTTGAATGTTTGATAAAATTTTGAATGTTTGCCGTCTATAGTGGCGCAATGGTTGGGCGACTCTGGATCGCGTGGCATAGTGCCACCGATCGATCCCTCGTCCTGATTCTAGGTAGCTATTACTTAGAGAAGTTTCCCTCCTCGGATAGGGCTACTATGCCTTTGTGGTGTTAACTTATGAAAAAAAAAAGTTTAACATCACGTTGTTAGAAAATGCTCAAATTAAAACATTGGTTTTAATATACCTCATATATATATATATATATATATATATATATATATATATATATATATATATATATATATATATATATATATATATATATATATATATATAAATATATTTATATATCTCTCTATATATATATATATATATATATATATATATATAATATAATATATATATATATATATATATATATATATATATATATATATATATATATATATATATATACCATATATATATATATATATATATATATATTATATATATATATATATATATATATATATATATATATATATATATATATATATATACTATATATATATATATATATATATATATATATATATATATACTATATATATATATCATAATATATATATATAGCCATCTTCGTCTATCCAGGGGGTAAGGTGCGTAGCATGCACCGGAACAGAAAAGTAGTGAAGAACATGAGCACAGGTCGAAAGAAATACCACCCAGCACCGTCGCTATATCTCAAAGTGAGAATTCATTCACCCAGTCAGAAAAATCCACCCCTGAGGTTTCACGAGACTGCAACGGACCCTCACTGTGATATCTCGTCAATGTATGGTTCATCCGCTGGGTAAATCCTAGGGCCATACCTCCTCACCAAACACTTTGCCATTCACTAGCTTTATGCACCTTTCTTCTCACCTCTACCAAACTCACATTCCCCTCCTTCAGGCATTCCTTTACTGACTCAATCCACTCTTTCTTCGGTCTCCCAGCCGGTCGATTCTCAGCACACTCACCACTAAACATCCATCCTTTCCAAATGACCAAACCATCCCAATGTACTCGCGTTTATTCTCGCATTTACGCCTTTCTTCACACCACACAACTAATGCGTTCATTCC
>JABUQX010139618.1:30000-41645 GCA_015478945.1 Trachelipus rathkii
AGTGATGACATTGAAATTATTTTTTGAAATTTTGAAAATCAAATTGAATATTTGATGTTACCAATTTTTTTTTAAAAAGTTTAGATAAATTATTGAAAGAATGCGTTGAATGACTGAATTGGTGGAGAACAAGGTGCGTTTAGAAGTGGTAGAGGATGTGTGGATCAAATCTATTTACATTGAAACAAATGATTGAGATAATGATGGAGAAGAATAAATTGTATTTAGGATTTATGGATTTGCAGCAGGCGTAAAATAGGATTAATGAGGAAGCTCTATGGCAGGTGTTATTGATATGGTGTTGGTGGTAAGCTTTCGAATGGAATCAAATTATGCATGACGTGAGTGAAGCGTGTGTAAGAAAAAAATAGAGTCGAAAGTGATTGGTTTAATATTAATAGCGGAAGACAGGGATGTGCTATGTCTCCTTGGTGATCCAATCTGTATATGGATGAGGGTTATGAAAGAATTAAGAGGTAGGGGTGACAAGGGACAGAGTTAGAATGATGGAGAATGAAAGGAGTGGAGGGTTCCTACCTATTATATGCGGATGATTTGGATTTACGTGAGCGAATCTGAAGAGAGTTTGAGAGGAATGGTAGAGATTTGGTAGGGTGTGTAAAAGGAGGGTTGAAAATAAACGTAGATAAAGAGTAAGGTTATGGTTGTGGGTGAGGACAGTCATCGGTGTGAAGTTATGTTAGATGGTGAACAGCTAAATGGTGTCTGAATTTAAATATTTAGGATATGTTGAATGAAAAGAAAAGGGAGCGGATGATGCAGAGTGTACTAGGAAAGTTGTGAATGGCACTAAGGTGGCTGTTGCAATTAAATCGCTGGTGGATGTAAAGGGACTAAGTCTTGAGTGCGCTAGGGTCTTACATGAGGGTATGTTGTTACCCGTGTTAATGTATAGTAGTGGACTATGGGGAATAAGTGGTATAGATCTAAAGTACAATGTGTTCAGATGGACAAACTTGTAGTGGCGTGTTAGGTGTGAAAAGAAATGATAAAATGAGAATGAACGTATTAGAGTTGTTTGGTGTGGAGAATGGGGTAAATGAGAGAATAAATAAAAGTATGTTGAGATGGTTTGGTCATGTGGAAAGGATGGATGATAGTCGGTCGGTTAAACGGATGTATATTGTATAGTGGTGAGTGTGTTGGCAATCGACCGGATGGGAGACCGAAGAAAAAGTAGATTGAGTCAATATGGATACCTGGAGGAGAGAAATGTAGAGATTGGCAGAGGCGAGAAGAAAGGTGCATAACAGAGTGTGAGCCAGGGTTTGAGGAGGTATGGTTGTAACCCACCTAGGCCAAGTTCTGAACCCCACATTGACGAGATGTCATAGTGAGGGTCCATCGCTGTCCCGTGAAGCTCTAGGGTGGATTTTTTATGACTGGGACGAGTTCTCACTAATTGGTATAAAGTTGGCGGTAGGGCTGGGCTTTCTTTTCTACTTACTTCATATTCTTCTACAATTTTTCTGTTTCCAGTGCATGTTACGCAACTTACCTCCAGTCTTGGGGAGAGAAGATGGGTGGTGATGATGATATATATATATATATATATATATATATATATATATATATATATATATATATATATATATATATATATATATATATATATATATATATATATATATATATATATATATATATATATATATATATATGCAAGTTTTCATAAAGTACTTGTACTTGTACTTGATACGATGTACTTGTACTTGTACTTGTACTTGAACAAATTCTAGAGTACTTGTACTTGTACTTGAACAATTCAAGAGTACTGGAAAATTTTTGAACCGACTCCACAACCCTGATATATATATATATATATATATATATATATATATATATATATATATATATATATATATATATATATATATATATATATATATATATATATATATATATATATATTTTTATAAAAAAAACCACCCATATATATATATATATATATATATATATATATATTAGTGATGGGACGATTAATCGTCATCGTCATCGTCATCGGCAAAAATCGGCATATTTTTTTTCAATCGTCATCGGCAATTTTTGCCGATTATTTTGCCGATTAATTGAACAAATATTAAGAATTTTGGATAATATTAAAACTCAATAATAATAATCATAATATATATATATATATATATATATATATATATATATATATATATATATATATATATAAATATACTAAAAAAAATATATATATATATATATATATATATATATATATATATATATATATATATATATATATATATATATATATGTAGTGGAGACCAAGTGACAGGGAAAAGAATAGTTACGGTCACTTGACCTCCAGAATGAAAAAGTAATAAGTATTATCAAAATTAATAAAAATAATTTAGAACAGTGAGAAAATTAAAAAGAAATTATGCGATATCTACCTGAAGGAGATATTTAAAAGAGCCATATACGCTTTCTTTCTTACGTCAGGATACAGGAAGGAGGGACCATCAACTTGCTCCAAATGCTCCTGGTTTGTGGCTGAGAAAGATCACTTTTAAGAGATAAGTAGAAGGGGAGAATGAAAGAGAAGTAAAAGATAGATTTATTAATCCATATATACTATCAAAAGTAGTAGAGGTAATGTTAATACATTCACCAGTTATCCGGGATGAGTAAGGGGATAGCTATGATAGATGAAACAGATCAGACTCCAGTATTTTTATGGAGTGTATTGCTTATGTTTATAATTTTCCTTAAACCTAAAACCGTAAATAATTACTATATTAGGGTGTGGTTGAGAAGATTCCAGATACAAAAATGTATTTAATTGTGGAACAATCTCAACGGGAACAAGGCAGTAACTAGGTAAATATAAATAATGGTCACAAGTAACTTTAAGGTAAATTAAGGTTGAAACTTGAGACTGAATCTTGCGAAGTCTACTAATAAGACTCTGGATATGTTCCAAATTTAGTTTAAATAAAGAACTCAATTACGACCAAAATTAAGAGTTGGCTTGAACAAAATAAGATGGGTCTTGGCCAATTTGGATATGAACCTAAGATTAAGATCTCGGGAGGGTTGATTCCAGGTTCAAAACAAAGACTGAAAATTAAGTCTAGAAAATAAGAACTGTAAAAATTACAGGAATTAGCGTTGTGAATTGAATTCAAGACCGTAAATAAA
The DNA here is from genome assembly GCA_015478945.1 of Trachelipus rathkii. Taxonomy (NCBI): domain Eukaryota; kingdom Metazoa; phylum Arthropoda; class Malacostraca; order Isopoda; family Trachelipodidae; genus Trachelipus; species Trachelipus rathkii. The sequence goes on from JABUQX010139618.1 coordinate 33,175, forward strand.
ATTTAGCCGGAATAAAGACCCTGTAAAGATTAATTACAGGAAATAATTAGATTTGTAAATTGACTTTAGTTAAGACATTTGACTATTAAACAATTAATTAAAGGAAGTACTTAAATATAAAATTATGAAACTGGGAGACCTTACCCTAACGATAAGTACGTCTGTGAGGGGTCTTATTTAAGAGTATCTCCTACGAGTCCAGAAGAATCAAAGGGTTGAGGAATCTTGAGGAAGTACTATAAAGAAGGGAATGAAGTGAGTACTTTCATGGATTATATATTTAATAAATGTGACTTATAAGTTCAAACATGATTACATACCTGGGAGAATTGGATCTTAATGTATAAGTGTTTCCTAACTTCGTAGGTACATCAGTGATTTGATGGAAATAAAATAATCAATACTTTGGTAAGTATGCCTTCATTAAGCTTTAAAAAGCTATTTTAACTAAGTGTTGTTAAAGTTATAATTAAGATTACAAATTACGAATACATGAGGATGTCTACTGTAAGAGAGAAAAACTGATTTAGTAACCCGTTTAAAACCCAAGAGTAAATAATATACATGAAAAAAATAATTTACCTATGCAGTCCAACATTAATAACTGAATGTACTCTCTTATTCTTTATTAGAATAAGAATTCCATTCTAGGTTTTGGTCAATACTGGAACTAACTACTAATGTAAATAAGTGAATTGGCCTGGACTCCACAATCACCCATACATATATATATATATATATATATATATATATATATATATATATATATATATATATATATATATATATATATATATATATATATATATATATATATATATATATATATATATATATATATATATATATATATATATATATATATATATATATATATAATATATACATACTTATATATACACATATATAAATAAAAATAAATTTATATATATAAATATATACTTTCTATACTATATATATATATATATATATATATATATATATATATATATATATATATATATATATATATATATATATATATATATATATATTTTGTTTATAGGTATGTATGACATTCCAGTGCCAAATGGTTCGCCTTTCTGTTCTGCTTGCGTTCGTATCAAAACTCATCCTCCAGAGAATATCTTAGAAACACCACCTTTTATCCACATATCATATACATACTTAAAAGAACACACCCCTCTTCTAGACAACATCCTACAGAAATCCCTATCCTTATATGATCCTTATATCCCTATGTGTGGGGAGAAAAAATTTCCCACATCGTATGTCCTGCGTGTCGTAGAAGGCGACTAAGGGACGGTGGTAGTTAGGTTGGCTGCCCACTACCACTTATCTTTTGCAAGGAATGCTAATGCATGCCTCGGAGAAGGTCGTGATCGCCATAAACGGCCTTCTATCTTTCGGCGAAAATGTATGAATCGTATGGGTATATGGAATGTCAGAGGAATAAATGTTGAGGAGAAGAGGAGAGAGGTGATGGATGTATTAAGAAAGGGCAAATTTGATTTGCTCGCTGTGACTGAAACAAAGATGAAAGGAAACAGTGAAATTGAGTGTTGTGAAATGTGTGTGTGTTAGTGTGGAAAGGAATGAGAGGGGGGATAGAAGTTGCATTTCTGATGAGTGACTTGTGGTAGAGGAAAGCTATGGTAGATTTTGTGTGTGTGGGTACTAGAATTCTAAGGTTAAATTTAAGTTTGAAAGGTCAAAATTGTGTGGTTTGCGACATATGGGCCCTCTGAGGGTAATGTTGAAAGAGAGTGCGAGTTTCTGGGATAATCTGAATGATATTTTGGGTGGGGGGTGAGTAGGGGATTCGTGTTCATTTACACTTTATATCTGCCCACCCAAGGATTTTTTTTTTACAGTTGTCACCACCACTCACGGGCAGAGCCCTATTCAAGGAGAATATAGTACGCTCAAAGTTCACCCTCAAGCGCAAATTACGCATATGAACACAGACGCAGGCTTTAAAGTGAGGAGATTAAATTCAGCAGGAAATACAGAAGATGGACGAGAATTCCACAGAACAGGGTGGTGGAAAGAAAGAATCACACAATACCTTTACTAGCCTGGGTGCCAATGTCAACACAAAATTCGTGCGCAGATACAGCACCCTTTGTGCTGAGGGGATGAAATAAAGGTGGTGGTACGCGGTGGTTAATTTCCTTCGGGACCCTCCGCTGGGGTTCCTATAGAAAAAGAGATAAAGCACCAACATCGCGCCGCAAAGATAGAGGGTCAAGTGAACTGGAAAGTACAGAACAGTTTATAAGCCTTTTGGCCTTTGACTCGACCCTGTCCAAAAGCCGGGTGAAACCAGAACCCCCCCTAGATATGAGAGCAGTACTCCATACATGGGCGGATGAGACCCTTGTATAGCTGGAGCAACTGAGAAGAGGAAAAAAATCTCGCAGTCTAAACAGAACTTCCAGTTTCTTTGAGGCCGCCCTAGCAACCGTTGTGACGAGGTTTCCAAGACATTTTTTTGTTTATGTTAAGGCCAAGGATGTTTATATTGTCAACAGGAGAAACGAAAGAACCGTCGAAAGAGATAGGAAAGTTAGAAGGTGTTTTGGAGAAGGAGATTTGTAGAAGTTGTGCTTTTAAAGAATTGAATTTCACAAGGTTGAGACCACCCCATCCGGAAATTCTATCCAGATCAGCGAGAATAGAATCGGAAAGATTAAGACGAGAGGCAATTCTAGAAGTAAAAGAGGGAGCAGAATTGATATGAGTTGAAGAATGAAGGGTCGAGTCATCGGCATATGAGTGGATAGAGTTAGAGGTGCAGGTGAGAAGATCATTAATGAAAAGTAGGAATAAAGTAGGAGATAAGACAGAACCCTGAGGAACACCACTATTGACAGAAAAAGAAGAAGAAGTCCCATCAACAACATCCGATATTGAGCGATTTGAAAGAAAGATAGACATAAGTAAGCAAAGAGAAGGAGGAGAGCTTGGAGAGCAGTGACACGTGCCATACTCGGTCAAATGCTTTGGGTATGTCAAGCGCCACCACGCAAGTCTCCCGTAGTTCCTAAGAGCGAAAAACCATAAATCAGTTAGATAGGAAAGTATATCGCCAGTAGACCTCGAGCACCGAAAGCCGTACTGGCGATCGGAATGAGTTTCAGATGGTCTAAGAAGTGAGAGTTGAGAAGGGTTTCAAAGATCTTAGATAGAATACAAGTGAGAGCTATAGGGCGATAGTTAGAAGGATCAGAGCGGCTTCCTTTTATCGGAATAGGTTGGACATGTTCGAGCTTCCAACACTGAGGGAAAGTGCTAGTATTGAGACAGAGAGTATAGTTGAACGAGGGGCAGGGATAGCACGGAAGCACACTTCCTCAAAGCTCGGGGAGGAATGCCATCCGGGCCACCCGCCTTCCTAACGTTCATAGATTTCAGGGCCCATGCACCCGATCAAATCATAATCTGAGCGAAGGCATAGGACATCTGAAGGAGAATTCACTGGAAGAGGAATGCCAGAATCGTCCAGGGTTGAGGTTAGAGGAAATGAGGCCGAAAGATTGACCTTTTTCAGTTTTGGAAATTGGAACAGAATGTCAGATCGAATAAGAGGAGGAAAGGCAGATTTACAGAAGTTGCTAGAGATGTTATTGGCAAGAGGCCAGAAAGATTTGTCAGCAGGAGAACCAAGGAGGTTAGCGCACTTTCGTTTGATGAAAGTCCGCTTTGCTCGTCGAAGAGTATCCCTGCAACGATTTCTAGCTGAATGAAAATTAGCGAGAGTGATAGGAGAACGAGAATTTTCCACCCCCGATACGCACTGTCTCTAGCATGAATGGCCAGAGAACAAGCCCGATCGAACCATAGATTATGAGGGAGAGAAAGATTTACCCAAGAAGAAGAATGAGCCTGCTCATCCCATCACGATTACAGATCCCTCCTTATCTTTTAAATCTTTATACATCCATCAATATTCCTTACTGAGGTAGCCAATTTGCTATCATCTGGAAACTTGGAAACATTATATTTAAGCCTTGTCTAAAATATTTTATATATATATATATATATATATATATATATATATATATATATATATATAGAGAGTTTTATCTCCTACTCTCCCTATACATGCATATATATATATATATATATATATATATATATATATATATATATATATATATATTTTATATATACTATTTATATATATATATATACATATATTAATATTATATATATATATATATATATATATATATAGATATATATATATATATATATATATATATATATATATATATATATATATATATATATATATATATATATATATATATATATATATATATATATATATAGTAATATATTCTTGACCTCTTATTACTATCTATGGCTAGAAGGGCATTGAAGTAAGTCTTCTAGCAATACTTTATTTTCGCCCAATGTGGGACTTTTAATAGACAAACTCAAATCACAAAACAAGATCCATATAAAAAACACCTAAGGGATAATAACTTTTGATAAGAAAAGTACACAATAAAATATAATTGCTGGAATTAATGAAGGTATTAATAATTACTAATTAAATACATATTTGCGTAAATGGCATGTGGTTGCATGGTTAGCATTCATGAACATAAAAATAATTCATCAAAAACATATTTTACATGATGGCTTATTCCATCTAAATATATAATAGAATCATGTTTCATTTAATAATTACATAATGGTTAATTAGAAGGATACATATTAATGATACACTGAAAAGAATATTCACATTTTACACGTACCTCTTATAGGCCATTTACAAATGCCATAATTATAAATGTTTTAGCTTCGCTTCAATTGTGGAGTTGACTCCTTTACTTAAGATATAAAATGTTTATAACTCTGTAAATTATAATTATAAACATACCGGAAGAATATAATTATCAACATAATTACATTCTTTTAAGTATGTGATATATATATATATACTATATATATATACCTTCCTTTCTGTATATATATATATATATATATATATATATATATATATATATGGGTGAGTGGTGGTCGATATATGATTCACCATATTTTATTAATTTCCAGCCAGGTAAACTGGATCAAACACAACAGGAATATTTGATATATATATATATATATATATATATATATATATATATATATATATATATATATATATATATATATATATATATATATATATATATATATATATATATATATATATATATATATATATATAATGACAGTAGAAAGGTTAAAAGAACCATATTCTCACACAAGCGTTTCACTATCAAACTCTACAGTTTACCAAGCAAGAAGCAACTGAGACGCCCTTGTAAGATTGCGAATGAGTCAACCCTCCAACGCAGGCAATACAAGGCCGTACAAGAATTCTATTGCGTCGTCTTTACGGGCAAGAGAAAGGCGGGAAGTATTTGTTTCTAAGCGACTTTTTCGATCGATTTGATTTCAAATAAAACGTTTATGAACGTATTTTTGAATCCAATTTAAAATGATGGAATCTAATTAAAAGGATGGAATACATTTCGAATTAAAGTACTATACGTACTACAAAGGTCCCCTCCCCGGGAAAAATCATTACTTAAGGATTGATTTTTTAATTCGAATAAGTCGCTTGATTTTCAGAGGAAGTAATAGCTCGAGTGTTAGGAAGAGGCATAGGAGGTCTTGGAAGTAAAGACAAACGTTGGACAGGAGTTGGGGAGCTGGGTCGAGATCTTATCTGAACCAGGTTACTTAAAGGAGCATCTTCAGGTGCTAGTTGGATACATTACGTTAGTGTTCAGGATGTACAGGCTGGGTTAGCTCAGTTTGAATGGGTGCCCAGGCCATGCACTCTTTAAAAACTACATTAAACATGTTAGCCAAGGAAAAAGATCTTTACAGGTTTATCTCATACAGGTGATTCAGAAATGATTTAAGATTTCTTATTTATATTTATATTCTTATTCTGTTTTTATTAGCTTTAAATATATAAATCTCATTTGCTCCTTTTTGATATTATCTTTATATATTCTGGATAAATCTAATGTTAAGTCTAGGAAGAGAAAGGTTCTTCTTTTCAAGATGGGATCTTCTTCAAGCTTAGTAAACATAAGATATTTTAGATATTATCCCTATTTATTTTGGTAGACAATTTAATTCTGTTTGTGTTTTGTTGAAATAATGGAAATTAGCATTGGGTTAAAACTATTTATTGATGCAAGTGTGTAGAACTAGTTATTCTGTTAGACTATTTAATCTCTCTATTGACCTTTATATATGAACATAGTGTTACCATTCTTCCCAGTCCTTTGGATTCTAGCATGTGATTTTCATTTTATTACCATTATTTATTATTATTATATATTTATTTATATTTGAAATATATCGATTACAAAGGAGAAGAAGAGAAGAGAGAGAAAAGAAAAAAGAAAAGAAAAAAAAGAAAGAAGGAAGAAAGAAAGAAAGAAAAGAAAAAAGAAAAAAAAAAATTCATTATTATATGCATTTGATCTTCGATCATGGATAATTCTATCATGATCAAGAATTAGACAGCGATTATTCTTGATGGTTGCAGAACAGATAACAGTCCAAATACTAGGTTCATAGAAGGACAATTATGTTTTGCTCTGTGAGATTGCGAGAAGTTGGACTCTTTGTATTTTGTTTAAAGCCTTTTAGTGTAGAACTAGGAGAAAAAGTTGGGACTTTCTTGCTTTGCAGGTGGTGATTTATATTACCAGATTCTGATGTACCCTTTGACATTCTCTGAACAGTTTATTCTTTGTTACTTTTAATTGTTGCTGCTTGCTTTTGTTCTTGGAAGCTCCCCTTATATTCATATTATGTTTTTTATTATTCTGATTTTCTTAGCAAAATGCAGTGCTCCTTTCATTGTTCTTGAACTATTAATCTATCTTCAGGTGTTTGTAATTGAGCTTTGCTGTTACTAGATGTTCAATCTTCTTACCTAGGCAGTTTTGTACCTGCTGCTCTCTTGTTTTATTTTTAAAAAAATATGTGTGGGACCTCTCTTCAGTCTGGCAGCACTGCTTTGATCATTACTGAATCAGGCAGTTCTCTTACTGTTCTGTTTCTGATACCTTTTACTAGATGAATGTGCTGGTTTGTTCTATTGGTGACCACAGTATGTTATTTACATTGAAACCTGGTTTCAGCATTAGAAAATGATTCTTTGGCGATTAGTTTAGACTGAACAAATCTTATTATTTTCTTTAATTATTCTGAAAGAAATTCAGAATATTAGTCAATTATCTTCTTGAGTTAAAACTTTATGTATCTATTTGTATATTCATTAATTGATATTGTTTCTATTTTATATTATAAGTTGCTGTGACAATTACAATGATGTTGCAGCAGCTTTAGTGTTCAAATTCATTAATATTACCTTTATACCACTGCTATATTATGAAAAGATATATAGACTAGCTATATATTTAGTATTCTTTAGATTAGATTAGTTGATTTATTGGTTACCTTTATTATTAATGTGTAATATTATTATTATTATTACTAATACCTTCTTATATTTTTATATTACTTTATTCTATATATATCTTCTTGTTCTATATTATATTATATGGATTCTTAACTAATCTCTCATGGGTTCTCATTCTTATTTTATTCTTATTTTATGTAGCCCATAATTAAAATTTAAATAAATACAAGTTATTTTAAAAGCGAAAAAATTAGGGAAAACGTATTGGTATGGTTATGTATACATATTTATTTTATTTTGTTCTTATTGTTATTGTTCCCTTCTAGTTGTTTATATATTCTAGTTACTTAGCACTTTTCAAGAAGCGATTTATATAAATAAAAACAACATTTGTTTGATCGTACGGATTCTTAGTTTTATAAAAAAATGCGTTTAAAATTCTTAGCAAATTCCAATTTTAATTCAGTTAAAATCTCTATTATTGAACATATACTTATATATATAAATATAAATATCTAGGATAGTTTTAGATATTATAGTAGGAATATTTTAGTGAATTATTTAAAAAATTATCTTCTATTCATTGTCTAATTATGTGTTGTTCAATGGGGACTTATACTACATTTTCTCTAAACTAATATTTATTTTATTTGATAAAAATGCTAATCATCATATCTTCATTTTAAATTCTTACTGAACCACTTAGATGAAAATCATTCTATAAAATTTCTCTTTAAATCAGATATCTAGTATATCTAAAATTGGTTGAACAATAACTGGAGGCTGATACAGGCACCTCCACAGGACTGTGGTGTTCAAAATCAATTCGACGAATTTGGTAGGAGCTGGACAGGAGTGCGCTATAGTCTCCGTGTTGTCTTTTACCTCTGTCTGTTGTTGTAGAGCCTGTTCCTTCATCCTATTTGACTTCAGGTAACAAGGGTCAACGAATCTCTAGGCCCATTAACTACAGATTATGGGGCCGATAAGAAGGGTCCTGTTTTCTGTTATCTGGGATAAA
>JABUQX010139619.1:10000-15682 GCA_015478945.1 Trachelipus rathkii
ATAAATAGCTATATATAATAATAATATATTATATATATATATATCTATATATAATTATATAATATATATATTATACTATATTATATATATATATATATAATATAATATAGTATATTATAATATATATATTATATATATATATATATATATATATAATATTTAATATATATATAATATTAATATATATACTTGGAGAGTATCTCCTGCTAAAAGTTTTCTATGTATTAAAACGTTTTCTTTGGTTGTTCATGGTTAAGCGATAAACTATTTATAATAAATTATAATAACTATAATAATTTAACTTCCATTATTGTTAAGTATTTTAGAATTTTTAAAATTAATTTATTTATTTTATTAAATATTATTTGTTATAAAAGTATATATATATTTATAATGTATAGTATTTAAACATATTATTATAAACACTATTTATTAACAAATTTTGTACTGCAAATTCAGAATTCGGAAACCGTCCGACGTTCCCCGCTCTCCTCTTTGAGCAGAGATGCCTCCATTTTTTAATTGGGTTAAAAAGCGTTATTTAAATAGGGGTTAAATACTTATACTTTTTTCGTTTTAATTTGTCATAATCTTTTATATTTATTATTATATAATGTAAAAATAAGAAAATTTATCGTAACATTATAATTTTGTAAAAATAGATCAGTTTCTTATACATGGTTATTCGTGCTGAGCACTGAGTAGCACGAGTGGCAGGAGTCGCCTCTGAATATATATATATTTAATTGATATATTATATATTATATATATATTTTTTATATATATATATAATATATATATATTATATATATATATAATATATATATATTAATATTTTTATATATTATTATATATATAATATATATATATATATATATATATATATATATATTATAAATATATAATATATATATATGAATATATTATATATATATATATATATATTATCTATATATTATATATATATATATTATATATATATCTATATTTATATATTAATATATATATATATATATATATATATATTATATATATAATATTATATAATATATATATATATAATATATAATATATATATATATATTAGTATATAAATATATATATATATATATATATATATATATATATATATATATATATATATATTAAATCATTCTAAACTCTAAATAAATCTAAATTGAAGTGTATTATCAGCATTACAAAAGTGAAGCCACCAAAGTCGAATTATTGAAGTCTTTTTTATTAAAAAATCCGATCATCAATTTTTATACCCTTTTATATAATAAAACTTCAATAAGAAATAAACGGTCGGCATTAAAAATATAAAAGTTTATTCTTAGAAGAAGAAAAAAAACAATGATTATATATCCATTTTATTTCTCATATAAAAAGCTCTAGTTATTATTAATATTCAGATATTAACAGACATAGGTTTCTTGTCTAAGCATAATATTAATAAATTTTACGAGGTATAAAAATGTCTTCTGTTCATGCCGAAATAGAATGAACCCCGCCCCCGACCCCCCCACACCCGCCACCCCCCCCCCCCCCACCCAACTCGCGTCTTCACACTTCAAAATAATAAAAAGGCATTAGGTTTTAAATAGTGGTTTACGATATTTCGATGGGTATCTTCGATATTCTTTCGGCAATTGAATATCAAAGACTTTGTAGTCTCTCTCTTTTCAATTACATTATAACTTCATCGGCCTATAGTTTCACATAGCACACATCCTTTCCCACATCAATTGAAGATATTTCATAAAGTTCCTCAACACAGTAAAACACACATCGAAGAAAAACCACACCACCCCAATTCAAAACTACACAAAAACACAACCATCACAACACCTGTCTATCACAAACGACCTAGCAAGCAAAAAGATTAGTTTTCAGCTATTCCGGTTTCGGAAAGCATAGTAATTGTTATATTATGATATATACTACATATTATGATATGATATATATACACTCACTCACAATATATATATATATATATTATATAATACACCTCACTATCACTACTAACTCACTCACACTACACATCACAACACTCACATCAAACTACCTACGGACCTGTTATGTTTTACGACTCCGTCAGTTCTGATTTTTTTTTTTCTATGTTTTTTGTTTAAATATATTTCTAGTATATGATCTAACAATCAATTTAAGTGTACGGACATGATCAAAAATATATCAGGACCTGTTTCGTTTTTACGACTCCGTCAGTGTAAGCCGCAAAATGCAGAAGTTGGGTCTCGGCCTTCCAGGGAACGACACGGTAGGACTATTTCCCCCCTTCCGGGGAGGGTCTCCGAACCCCCGCTCTTTGGTATTTTAGTGTCGCGGGGGTTCCTCCACTCCTCCCTACGGGGTATGGAAAATATCCCCCCCTATGTTCCCGCGGCTCGAGCCCCCGTAAAAAAAAAATTTTTTGTTTACAATTTTTGTAATAAGCTTTATACGCTGATTCCAAATATGTAATTGGTTTTTCTGTGAGTGTCGTACTTTTCGAGATTTCATTTATGAATTAATATAGTATATATATAGTTATAATATAATATATATACTATTTATATATATATATATTATAATATTATATATATATTATATATATATAACTAATATAGTAGATATATATATATATATATATTATAGTATTTATATATAATTGATTTAATTAATATATAATAGTATATATATAATATAGATATAATATATATATATTACATTTTTTATAATAAGCTTTATACGCAATTTCAAATATGTAATTGGTTTTTCTGTAAGTGTGTAAGTGTCATACTATATATATATTTAAAAAATATTTAACATAAATTTGATTTTTTAAAAATTATTTAAAATATGTTCTAAACTTTTGAATCATGTCCGTCACCACTTAAATTCATTGTTAGTATCATTATACTAGCAATATGTTAAAAAAAAAAAAATAAAACCTGACGTAAAACATAACAGGGCCTATATATATAAAATTCAGGGGCGTATATATAGGGTACGCCGGGTAGGAGCAATCCACAGATATTTTTTTTAGGGTTTTAAATAATTGAATTAAATTGTAAAAGTCTATGCTAAAGTTATTAAATTTTATATAAAAGTTAAAAAAAAAGAAGCTATTTGCATCATAAATTAAAAGAACAACACAAAATAATAGCTATAATAATAATTGAATTCATTTAGAAATTCTCGCTCCTACTCTGATCTTAGAAGTAAAAATCTTTACACTGGGCGGACGAATGACGTCATTTGTTACGTCAACTTATAAGGGAGCGGGCTAGTCTGTCCTACCTATAATAATCGATAAAATAATCGATAATATATTATAATGAAAACTTTTCGTTCTCTTCCGCCCCGTAATATGTAGACAATGTGTGGCTCGTCGCGCAGTTTTGGTTGGGAAAATTTTTTTGTTATTATAAGTGTGTCTGATTGTTTCTGATATTGATAATTAATTTTATACTATTTATTTTGTATTAAATATTTATATACAAATAAAATTAAAATTTTGTAATGCATAAAGGAGTAAGTGTAGATTTTATATTAAGAAAACGCTTTAAAACTTAACTCTATTAATACGACAGTCTATTTTAAAGAAATGATAGCCTGGAGAATTACTCAAATTGACATGGTGATTTTAAAAATTAAGTATTTGTAAAAAATATATATAAACAAGCTTTCATACAAATAATAGGTACGTATTATAATTATTAAAATAGGTTTTCGATGTTTTCGTTATATTATAATATAAATTATATATATATATATAATATAATATATATATATAATATATAATATATTATATTATTATATATATATATTAATAATATATATATTTATTTATTATTTATTTTTAAAATATTTAAAAAAAAAATTAAAAAAACATTGTTTTAACTAAACATTTTGTTTTCCCTATAAAAAAAAAATTATTTTTTGTTAAAAATATGTACTTTATATACTCTAAGGCAGTAAATCAATAAAGCAGTACCGCAAACGACACACAACAGCCTCACTCCCAGCCGGCCATGTACTATATTAGTCATAGGATTTACAATAATCTGATTGCATTTAATGACTTTTCAAACTTCTGAGTCCTTCCGATGTAATGTAATTATAAATGCTACCTGCCATTTTTATCCATTCTTCACTGTAAGCTACCACAATAGATGTAATTTTTTCTTTCTAGACTTCAGTAAATTTCTCATTGTTAATAGCAGTTAAAACATGCTGAAGATCGCTATCACAAGGTTGACTGCAGAAATGTTTGCAAGTCCAATAGAGTAAGCCATGGGCTATATTTATTAACTTATCAAATTTATCAATTTCAGCAAGATGTGCTATTAACTCCTCTCTCATTTTAATTAAGGATGTAATTTTTTTTTGTGGTGGCGACTGGTGTACACATGCGTGTAGGTCTGAATGCTCCATGAGGAAATGGCCTCCAACAATGGCGTAATTATCTATAGCTTTAAATGTTATTAACATGAATGCCAGAGCTATTCTATTAGTATCACCTTGTTCAACACCTCTGATAGATATTCCCCTCAAACAGAGGTGGGCATCGTTACTCGAAAAAGTTTAATTTGTTCCGTATCGTTACTCCGTTACTCGGAAAAAGTAGTGCGTTATGCGTTATTCCGTTTCTCTTTGAAAGGGAAAAGTACGAAGCGCCGTACCCGTATTCCGTTACTTTAGCTTTTGACTATGACATTAATTACGGTATCTTAGTTATTTATTTGGTTTTGTGTAATATTAAATTTTCAACACTCATTATTTTTATAAGAACTACCCAGTAAGACCCTAGCGCCACTCAGACTTATGTGCCTTTACAATCTCAGCCAAACGATTTAAATGCCAGCCTAGCCACCTTCATGGCATTCACAACTTGTCGCTACTACCTCTGCATCATCCGTTCCTTTCATCCAACATATACTAAATATTTAAGCTCAGACACTTGTTCCAGCTGCTCCACCCATCTAACAAACAACCTACACTAGAACCTAGTCCCTTACTCAAACCATAAGCCTTAACTTTATCTCATCGTTACATTCAAAACACTCTCTTTAACTGGGCACCTAAACCCCGAGCCAAATGCTCTCTACTAATCCTTTAAACGTCTCTCAGGATTCGCCACACAAACCAAAGTCATGCCGCATATAATACTATAGGGCATGGCCTCCACTCCTTCCCTTTCACATTGCATTAAGCCTATACGACCAATCTCTTCACCCACCCTCTATCCTTTCATAATCAATCCATAAGCAATTGAAAACCAAGAAATTACATCCCTACCTCACTCCACTTTTATTAAAATTAAACTAATCACTTTCAACTCCATTTACTTACACATGCTCATATCGTCATACTATTTTTGTTCCATGCAAGAACCTTCCACTCAACCCATATATCAATACATTTCCATTAGAGCTTTCCCTCCCTATTATATTATAGCCTGTGCAGAATCCCAAAAAAAACAATAATTTATTCTTCTTCTCCGATTTTTCTCAAATAATTTTGTCAATGTAGGATTTGATCCAACATCTAAGAACATTTTAAACCACCTTGTTCTTTCAACAACGTTATCAGCCACCACCGATTTCTTTCGAGAGAAAATAATACCCAGTATTATCATCCCTATAATAATAAACTATTCCCCTAAACCTACAATTA
>JABUQX010139620.1:0-36108 GCA_015478945.1 Trachelipus rathkii
AGTTGACTAGTATAGGGCATCACATAAGATAACATATCCCATAGGTACAAGAATGGAAGCATATACATACTAACGGGAGTATGATTTTATGATCAATAATTCAGGTAAATATATATCGTCTTGATCATGTTATACTACCTGCTTCAGAATATCGCGAAGAATGTATACACATCTTTGAACTTTACTGAGACGATACGCGGGGTGAGAGAGGCGGTATGGAGTGCATGCGTACGCGAGCAGTACTGTCTGATGGCGGCAACTTTAGCGAAGATAAAATCAGAAGAAAGAGATAAGTAACTGTAGATAAGATCATGATATGCATGATCCAAGATATTAGAGAGCTGGAAAACAGTCGAAAGAAAGCCCAGCCCAATTCAGCCCCACGCCCCTGAAAATGGACTGATCAAATTCTGGATATATCAGTTAATCCCGATTTATGTACCGCTTATAGAACACCAAATTGTTAAGGGCTTTTGGCCTCATAAAACGGTTGTTTTCCCGTGTGCGTTTATCCCTTGTGTACACGCGTGACGAAAATTAGTCACTTTTTCATTCAACACATTTTTTTCAATTTATTTCAAAAAATTTTTTTCTGACATTTTTTGTATCAATTCGATTTTGTATCCGAAGACTTCAAAAACTTGACAATAGGCATAGATGGGTCATTAGCCTACAAAATGCACTGATTATTTTTTCGATTTTTTGAGTTTTGGTTGCTCAGCGTTGTCCAATTTCCAAACCCATTATTTTGGATTTAAAATGAAGCGAGAACTGTGCGAAATTGTTTTATTCTGTTTGGGGCGAAAGTGGCATTGATAAATTTTCGAGGTGCATATGTAGTCTGGGTTTGAGAGGCACATATTTACTTAGAAAATTTCTTTGGTATAGCATTATTTTTTTATGAGATCTCTTTCATGGAACAAATTCTCAACAATAGAAAATTGTAATGGGAATTTTTTTAAAAAATTTTCGTTTTTGAGTATACAAAAAAATATTCTAAATAAAAGGTCTACCTCGCCCAACTATACAAGCCGCGAAATTTGATGTTGACGATAAAGTAGAATATCAAAATATCGTGAATATTTCCACTTTTGGGCGAACGTAATAAGTTTTTTGGAAAAAGTGAATATTGAGATTTTTTTTTTTCTACTTATCGATCAACATCAAATTTTGTTCAGGACTTGTATGGTTGGGCGAGATAGACCTTTTTTAGTTTTTAAAAATTTTTTTTGTATACTCAAATAAGAAAAATTTTTAAAAAATCCCAATTTTTTTTTTGAAAATTTGTTCCATGAAGAAATCCAAAACTAATGCATCTACAAAGAAATTATCTAAAGTAAAATATGTGCCTCTATCCCCAGACTACATATGCCACTGAGAAATTTCAATCCACTTCGCGCCCACAGATAAAATTTATTCGGCCAATTTTTCATTTCAAAACTCAAAAAAAAAAAAGGGTTTGGAAATTGGACAACGCTGAGCCACAGAAACGCTCACACAAAATCGAAAAAAAATAATCAGTGCAATTTTGTAGGTAAGCATCTTATGCATATTTCAAGTTGAATAGTCATTTCGAAAAATTCTGGAAGTTAGATACGAAAAATGTCAAAAACATGGGTTTATAAAAATTTGAAATAATATTGAAAATTTTGAATTAAAAGATATGTTTACTCCAGCACAGAAAAACACTCGGAGAAACAACGCCTTCTAGAGGCAAAAAAGCTACAATTTGTGTTTAATAGGGTCAATCGCTGAAAAATTCCGGCAATTTGAGTTCCCATTTTCAGGTAATCGCGCTAAGGGATCCCAAAATCTGAAAATATTGGATCATGCCCATAAAGATTAAGGTGGAGTTTCCTGAAAGAAACAGATAAAAAAAGTAGGGCTATAAAATATGTAGGAGAGAAATAGACAAGTGTAATAGAAAGAAAATTTTTACCGAACTACAAAAGAAATTAATGGTGACGGCTGGGGAGAAATTGGGATAAAGATATGTTGGAGGTACAAAGAAGAGACACACGAGATGGTGGAACGAGGGGTGGAGGAGGCGGTGAAGATCAAAATCAATAAAATGAGAGATGGTTAAAAAGAGAAGCGGTCAATCAAGGGCAAGAAATGTAGCAGGCCAGGAATTAGGGCAAATAGTGAAATAATGCAAAGAAAGAGGGCCCAGCCGAGCCAGATAGTACACTTGCACATGATGTACTACAGCACACGCTTAGCATTAATAAGAAGAAGATATCTCGAGGAGGACTGTCGCTCAGAGCCAACAATACTACGACACTTTACAGACAGCTTCAAAGAATAGCATCACAGTAAATATTACCAAGAATAAAAGGAGAACTCATACCCTAGCGTGGAGAAAGCAATGCTATAAGGTTATCATATAATACAGGACCGGAGATATTTGTTGATCGGAGTCTGTCCACATGCAAGGCACTCAGAGCGCGGCTGATGAGTATTTGGAGGAACTAGGAGGATGATACCTTGCGGTTAGAACCGGAGGTCGTCGGAGAGGAGATCTGTAATGTCATAAGGTAGGACAGTGATCGGAAGGATCACATTTACTCCATGGAATGAGCCATCACCAAAACAATGACAATTTCGATCAAGCATCCCTAAGAAGATGGAATAGCAGTTAAGTTATGGTTACGAGAGAATTGATGTCTCCGAGGAGAACGATGTTGATAACCCGGACTTAGGTCTATTGGAGCTTTCTAACACTGAGTGTTGGAGAAGGAAATGAGGTTCCAGATGATCTAGGAAAAACTATTTGCGACTGAAAGGTCGTGGTTTACTACAGACCAGAACCCTTCCCGGGGATGACAGTAAGACCGTAAGTAAGTATAACATATATATAACATTATAGCTACTATATAATATCTAATTACTATAATATTACTAGGTATTATATATTATTCATTATCTACTATATACAATTTATATATTATATATAATAATATATATTATATACTATAATAATTCATATATATATATATATATATTATATATTATTTGTGCGTAAGGCAGGGGGGCAGGGGCCTACTTTGCCCACTCACCCTCCTAATCTCTGTCTAAAAGACTAAAAATAGTCCACCTTAATATGGTTTGACTATCGTCCACGACGTTTTTCTTAGAGGGAATCTACTATTTGAGAGGTAAAAAACATTTCAAGCCTGTGCGTAAATAGATTATCTATTATTCTACACAAGATCCGAGGATAGATCTAAATACTGACTAGGAGATACACATACTAATTATAAAACGAGTGTTATTACAACATCCCTCAAAAAATAGCATTTATAGTCCTACTGAGATTTGTACGACTACGCATATGATCCTTGAGCTTTTCACTCCATGTCACTAAGTTACTTCACGCTCGTGGTGTTAATTTTATCAGAACAGTTTTAGTCTATACTCTCCTAGGTACTGGTACAACTAACAGTGTCTGGCACCGGTCTCCGCGTAAGCCATGTCTGCGTAATTATATATATATATATATATTAAATTTCTTACTAACACTGCAATCATATACCGTCTATCCCATAAGTATATTTACTTCATTACCAAATACGCTATTACACCTAAATTATTTAAACTCAGACATACTATTGTTCCATAGCTGTACATCACTACATCTAATACATAATCATACATACTGAGAGGACATAGATCCTCAATTCACACTAAACGCCCAATTAATATATAACTTATAACTCTTACTTAATAGCGTTATAAGCTTTATATAACCTCACTCCTATTATACATATTTATTCAATACTACTTAGCATAATTCTACTTTCTGACACAATTACCCTTATACTCAAACAATACCCTTGCTATTCGTAAGAATCGTATACATAATAATACAAGAATATTATATTACTAATAAATCATTCCGCATTATAATAGGTATATATAGGAGCAACTACCTCTACTAACTCATTTCCAAAATCTTACCATTCATTCTTCTAGAGCGAGGACCTTTATCTATCTCCTCATGAGCAATCTAAATTCTGCTTACGCCCCAGCTCGGAATTCTTTCATAACCCATCCATATACCAATATTGAATAACCAAGAGACACAAACACCTGCCTCACTCCGCTATTAGTTCTAAACCAATCTTCTATCCACCCATTTATTCTTACACAAAGCTTCAATAATCGTCATACATACTTTGATTTCATTCAGAAGTGATATACCAATAAAACCATATAATCACTAACACTGCCATAAGAGCTCCTATTTAAACTCTATCATACGGCCTGTTTTGCAATCCATAAAAAAACCTAAATACATTTATTCTTTTTCCCTCATTTTCTCATCATTTGTTTCAATATATATATAAAATATATAATATATATATATTATATATATATATATATATATATATATATATATATATATTAATATATATATATATATATTATATATAAGTCTCGGTGGCGCAGTGGGTTGAGTGGTGCGTTTGCACGCTTAAGGTCGTGAGTTCGAGTCCTCGTCAAAACGGGATTTGTACTTTCGACTAGTCACCAGAACGGACACGAAAAATTGCCGTTTGTAGGAGATTGGTTCTGTAAGTTCACACATCTAGTGTTTACGGCAATAGTGTATTATACACTAATCTCAATACCCTCCCCTCACTCACCCATAGCCAACACATACAACGGGTACAACTTTAATACACATACAGACACCAACATTCCTATTCGCCTCACGCACAGTAGGTCTGTGGAGTGCCGAGAAAGATCTAAGCTCATGCCTCACTGATGGCTTGAATATCTGACTTGGTTCACAAGGGAGGCCGATCTATACCCTGATTAGCTGTGCACGCTTTTCACTTTGTATGGGCCTCACTTGGTCGGGAAAAACATAAAATAGTAAAACTTACGGTTGTCGTGGTAAAATAACTAACTAAATACTAACTAACTATATATATATATATATATATATATATATATATATATATATATATATATATATATATATATATATATATATATATATATATATATATTATAATATAATAAACTATATATATAATATATATATATATATATATATATATACATCTAATATATATATATATTATATATATATATATATATATATTGAGAATTAAACCAATGGCAGCCTAACGTAATCTGATACACACAAGTTAGTAACTCACCTTCAGATGTGTTTTGTTGATTTTTGATTTTTAGAAGCCTTACTTCCCAATGAAGAACAGAATAGAAACTTAGGAAATACTTTTACTATTAGGTAAACCAATATTGTACCTACGTTTTTATGTACACACATTTACATTAAGGATTACCTTTATTTGAGGGGAACCCAATACGACACTAAGCCAACCCACACTGTACCTTACTCTTACACCATTAACACACGCCAGACCTAAAGTGCGCACCCAGACCTAGACCCAATAGTTATTGCACGGGTTTTTTTGTTACAGCTAGAGATGGCTACATTTACATTTACTATGTGTGTTTAAATTTTAGGTTTACCTTTACTGAAAAGAGATAATATATACATGTAAAAGATTATTGAAAAAAAAGGAACGCCCGTGTGTTTGCCACCAGCCGACACAGTCAACTGGCCACTAACTTAACCAAAGAGAACCATCCGTAAGAACTTCTATAAAGGAACAGTCGGTCTTCTTCTTATTCGCAATTCCACTCTAAGAACACTACAGCACAACAACATCTTCTGTCTTACACTCCACACACCATACCTAGGATGAGAACATAAAAACAATCATTCTTATACCTTTCTCTCCTCCTCTTTCATTTGAGCAAAACCGCCTTCACGACAACTCCACTTTCACTGACCCACAAACGCTATGTCACACACCACAAAACACATAACTTATTCATACCTCACCTACACCAACTTAACTCTTACAACCAACACCCTCACTCCGGATCATACATATCCGAGTCTCGGATATACCCTACCCTTCTCAACAGCACATCCGGATTCTCTTTCACTTTCTCTCCATCTTCATCTTCACTATCACTTGTACTTGAAAAGTAATCACAACATCTTTCTCTCCAATCCATATACTTCTCACCTTTTCTTCTTCTCATAAATTCTTTCACCTCAGCACTACGCTTATCAACCTTACACCTGCGTTTCACTTGTTCTTTTTTCCTTGCTCCCTTTGATATCTCATCACACCCTTCACTCACTTTTACCACCTCCTTTACATCATCCCTCACCTGACAATTCTTCACATTCGACCCGTCGTCATCACTTTTACACTCTCTTATTGGGACCACTAGTTTTTCTCCACCACCCTCTTCCATACTTTTATTCAACATTTTACTGTCTTCCACTTTTACTAACAACGAATAACAAACCCTATTGTCACTTTTTCCTATCTCTTTCTCATCAGCCACCCTATGAAGAAATTCTGTACTTAAGTCAAGTAGTTTACACATCTCCTCATATTCTTCCTTACCACCAATACTGGTATCACTGTCACCACTATACCTACTCATACCTCTTCCATATCCTACTTTGTTAACCACATCCACACCTGTTACTTCTACCAAACGTCTACCCCTACCTACAACCACCTTCCTTTCTCCTTTTTCTCCCATATTCACCACTCTAAATCCCTCTGAACCTTATTCTGCTTACACACCGCATCATAATCTGTATATACGTCACAATTTCTCCACAAATGTTTATCAGACCTACAAAAACCACACCTCTTTCGATTTTCATAACTATCTCTCCTCTCTCTTGTTGGACCCACGTCTACACCTTCCAAATATACAGGGTACCTCCTCGATGAAGCACCCTCTCCTTTACCAACCCTATCACCTCTTCCTCTATCATCCTCACCTCTTTCACCATTATTCTGTCCCGTTTGTCCACGAACAACACCTCTACTAACAATCCCATGCTCCTTATATTCACCTTAAGTCCCTCTTTTTGGACACTTGTATGCATACTGAAATTGCGACCCACACAAGATACACTCCCTCACCTTACCATCCCTATCTCTGATATTCAGCAACTGCCCATTTACCCATTCTCCACCTCTAGGCCCACCTTTCTGTGTCCCTTCAGCATACCTCTGGTTTCCCTGATTACCATACCAACTACTACTACTTTCACCACCTACTGCCCCTTCGCATTTATTCTCTCCTTTCTTGCCAAAACCCTCACATATATTAATTAACGCATCTCGAAACGTACGAAACACCCACTCCTCTTTCCCACAATAGGCCAACACCATTTGTCTTTGATTGTCACTCACATCTGCTCCTTCCAAGAGATGTACACATTTCATATCTTCACCTAAATCCACCTTACCAACAATCTTACACTTTCTCTCAATCACCTCATACCTATTCGCATATTCCCTCATTGATTCACCCTTCTGTCTTTTAATATAGAAATACTCACATAACTTGTCATATCTATCTCTTTGTTTTTCTTTCTCAAATCTTTCATCCAACCTCCGTAATATTTCATCCACACCTTCCTTTTTACCTAACGCCTCCCAGTCTACCATCCACACACACTCATAAGCCTTTGCTCCCAAGCCAAACAAAATCTCACCTGCAGGTTGCTCAAACTCCTCACCAGAAAGCTTAAACCACAACTTTACCTTACTCTTCCACACATCATACTCATCTGCAGTCAGATCACCTTTAAACTCAGGGCATGCTCTACGCACCCTCTTTTCTACCACCACTTCCACTTTCTTTTCACCACCACTCCCACCATCCTTATCATCACCTTACCCCATCTCTTATCATCCTTACCCCCCCATTTTTTTTATTCAACATACCAACACCTATAAACCACAAAAAAAACGAATACCACAAACCCACTAACATCCTCAAGTTCACAACCAACCACTACACTACAATAAAAAAATAATAAACAACACCACTCACAGACATCTACCCGAAGCCGTCCTCGGGAACTACGCTCTGGCTAAATCTACCACACTAATTGAAATTAAACCACATGGGCAAGCCTAACTAATCTGAATACACACAGTAGTTATACTGACACTGCTCAGATTGTTTTGTTTGAAATGTTTTTTGTGATTTTTAAGAGCCTTACTTTGTGTTCACAACATTCAGGATATGTTTTGTTGCTATTTTGATTTTAGGAAGCCTTACTTTCCCTGATGAACAGAATGAAACTTAGGAAAATATCTTTTACTATTAGGTAACCAATTGTAGCCTACGTTTTTAATGTGACAAAAACACATTGGTACATTAAGGATTACCTTTATTTGAGGGTAACCCAATACGACACTAAGCCAACCCACACTGTACCTTACTCTTACACCTTAAACACACCATTAACACACGCCAGACCTAAAGTGCGCACCCAGACCTAGACCCAATAGTTGGTGCACGAGTTTGTGTTACAGATAGAGATGGCTACATTTACATTTACTATGTGTGATCATTTAAACTTTAGGATTACCTTTACTGAAAAAAGAGATAATATATACATGTAAAAGATTATTGAAAAAAAAGGAACGCCCGTGTGTTTGCCACCAGCCGACACAGTCAACTGGCCACTAACTTAACCAAAGAGAACCATCCGTAAGAACTTCTATAAAGGATCAGTCAGTCTTCTTCATATTCGCACTTCCACTCTAAGTATGCTACAGCATATCAGCAACTTCTGTCTTACACTACACACACCATACCTACGATGAGAACATAAAACAATCATATATATATATATATTATAATATATTATATATATATTATATATAATATATATATATAATATAATATATATATATATATATATATATATATTTATTATATATATATATATATATATATATATATATATATATATATATATGAATAAATAATGAACGAAGTTGCTTTTGTGTGGTTAAATGCATATACCTCTTATTTAGTCTTAGTGTTTTTTTATTTTATCTATCAAACTTCGTAGCGTTTTGGTATAAACTTACCATTTGCCCAGAGAATAAGTTAATCTAATTCCTCAATTTTATTGAATATCTAAAGTTATCTTATGAATTCACGATTTAATAATTGTCTTATAAGCCTCACTCTATAAACATTCGAAAGTGTTCTTTATATATATATGTTATATAATGCCAATTTTGTAATTTCTCTCAATACCGTTCATATATATCATTCAAACAGAAATATTTGAATTCAGTAACAAATAAATTTAATGATTGTCTGATCGTAAGTTAGTTCTCTTAATTAAGATACGATGAATTGTTTCAGCTTGTATGGAGTTTTAAAATTGTTAACTTTGATCATACAGTTTTGTAATGTAAATTAATATCGCATCATGCTAGTTGTCATAGGAAGAAATTTGTAAAGCTACCTTTGTTAAGTAACATAATTTCTTGTATTCAGTCATGTTTATGATAACTGGTGTTACGAAACTCGAAATTGAAAAGACCAAAAATAAGAATATACTTGAAGAATACCTTCCTCCACTTGGTTTGATAATAATTATTTCAAAGAGCGAAGTTATTATAAAGGCTTATTATGTACTTATGGCTCGCAAACTCGATTGAAACACTACATTTTATATATCATCCTTTATCTGGTGAGTATTACATATACTGTATCTAATTTTCTTCGCTCTTGTTATTTAAATGTTGGGTCATTCTCTGACAAATCACCACAGTTAAGGATAATTTTGCACCCTCAACTCTCCGATTTTGATAAAAATTTGTACATAGAGTTCTTTTGGGTGCATGACTTCATAAATCAAATTTTAGATCTCTACAACCAACAGTTTTTGAGTTATAAGGGGTTACATTTCTTAGGGGGGCCTTCACCCTCATTCAAAAAACACTTATATCTCCCCCAATATAATAGTAAAATTGATAGTATTATATATCGTTGGAATCAGAAAGAGAAGACGAATTTAATGGTAGCCTTGTTTTAAAAAAATATTTCCACTAAAAAATTTTACACAATTTTAAAGTTTTTATCCCCCCATTACCCCCACCAGTACATTGAAAGCCAAATTTTTTTTTTTTTTTTGAAACCTAATTATCCATCAAATAAAAAAAAAAAATGGGTATCAATCATTTATTATGTAAAACAATTCTTTTAATAAGGTGGGTATGTATAAATTGCATTATAATTTCTTATTAATTAAAAAGTTAAAATTCAAAAATTTAGTAATAAATTGTTCAATTTATTAAATATTTTTTCTCTATTGCCAAAGTTAATGCCAGAAGTATGTTAGCAGGTTTTAAAACTACTTACAAGAATACTTAACAATATTATAAATGAGTTAGGGTACCTACATAGATATAAAAAAAAATAATTCATAGAAAAAGTAGGTAAGTCAGGCTTTCTTTCCACAGGCTCTATTTTTTTCTGTCTTTATCCCTTATAGTTATATAAAACATATATATATATATATATATATATATATATATATATATATATATATATATATATATATATATATATATATATATATATATATATATATATATATATATATAAATATATATATATATATATATATTCTTATATTGTATATATATATATATATATATATATATATATATATATATATATATATATATATATATATATATATATATATATATATATATATATATGTATATATATATATATATATATATTTTTTCTTCACCTTCCTCTTTGCCCCAAGATTGGGGTAAGGTGCTGTACAAACAAGCATCGGAAAGAAAAGTAGTAGGAGAACATGACAAACGTCGAAAAGAAAGCCCAACCTTACCGCCCCCTCTGTACCATTAATTAGTGAGAGCTCGTCACAGACAGAAAATCCACCCTAGAGCATCATGGGACCGCGACGGACCCTCACTATGGTAAATCGTCAATGTAAGGGTTCATCCCCTGGCCCAGGTGGGCCACAACCATGCCCCCATACAAAACCCCGCCATTCTCTCCTATCATGCACCTTTATTCTCGCCTCTGCCAAACTCACATTTCTCTCCGTCAGACATTCGTTCACCGACTCAATCCACTTTCTCTTCGGTCTCCCAGCCCGGTCGGTTCCCAACACACTCGCCACTATACATCCCTAACCCAACCGACTATCATTCATCCTTTCCACATGACCAAACCATCTCAACATACTTTCATTTATTCTCTCATTTACCCCTTTCTTCACACCACACAACTCTCTAATACGTTCATTCCTCATTTTATTAATTCTTTTCATACCTAGCATGCCCCTAAGATTGTCCATCTGAACACATTGAACTTTAGATCTATACTTCTTATTCCAGACCATAGTCTCACTACCATACAATAACACAGGTAACAACATACCCTCATGTAAGACTCTAGCGCACTCAAGACTTAGTCCCTTTACATTTACCAACGATTTAATTGCACCAGCAACCTTCCTGCCATTCACAACTTTCCTACTACACTCTGCATCATCCGTTCCCTTCTCATCCAACACATACCCTAAATATTTAAACTCAGACACTTGCTCCAGCTGCTCACCATCTAACATAACTTCACACTGAGGACTGTCCTCACTCACAACCATAACCTTACTCTTATCTACGTTTACTTTCAAACCCCTCCTTTTACATACCCTGCCAAATCTCTCTACAATCCTCTCAAACTCTTCAGATTCGCCACACAGAACCAAATCATCATATATATATATATATATATATATATATATATATATATATATATATATATATATATATATATATATATATATATATATATATATATATATATATATATATATATATATATATATATATATATATATATATATATATATATATATATATAATATATATATATATATAAATATGATTGCTCGCGTCTAAAAAAAAGAAAACGGTGAAAATGAGTAAAGTGATGTGAAATGTATGTATGCTCGTGTGGAAAGGAATGAGAGGGGAAAGAAGTTGCAATTCTGATGAGTGACCTGTGGTATGAAGCTATGGTAGACTTTGATTGTGTGAGTCCTAGAATTCTAATGGTTAAATTTAAGTTTGAAAAGGTCAAGGTATGTGTGGTTGTGACGTATGGTCCATCTGAGTGAAACGTTGAAGAGAGTACGATTTTTTGGGATAATCTGAATGATGTTCTGGATGGGGTGAGTAGGAGCTTCAGATTGATAGTTTTGGGGGACCTGAATGGTTGGATAGGTGATCAAAAAGGGATGGTATAACAAGGTGGTTTTAGATTGTCGGGAGAAATGAGAATGGTAGGAGAAGGTGATTGATTTCTGTGAAGAGAGAGGGTATGTGTGTAAGTAATACTTTCTTTAAACACAAGAGTATCCATAAGTATACTAGAGTTGGTGTAGGTAGAGATGGTATCGAGGTGAAAAGTATGATTGATTTAGTGTTGGTGAAGAAGGAGATGTTGAAGTATGTGTTGGATGTTAAATCAGTTAGGGGGGTTTAGAATGGGATTATCGGATCATTATGTTTGTTCTATGTAAAAATTAAGTTTAGTGGGGCTTGGATGGAGAGGAAGATGATACGAAAGGAAGTAGGGTAGAATTAAGAGTGAAAGTTAAGTGAACAGGATAATAAGGATAAGTATGTAAGAGCGCTCGCTAGTAAAACAGGTTGAATGTGAACAAGTTGATACTGAACAAATCTGGGAGCAAATGAAGGAAGCAATTGTTAGTAGTGCAAAGGAAGTATGTGGATGTGCTAAAGTAGGAAGTAAGAATGTTAACAGTGAATGGTGGAATGAAGAGGTGATGAAAGCGGTTAAAGGTAAAAAGAAGCGTGGTTGAATGTACTAAAAGCAAATGATGAAGACTCAAAAGAAAGATGCTTGGAATTATATAAGGAGAAAAAAGAAATACTAAAAGGTGTATACGTAGGAGAAAACAAGAGGTAAATGAACAGTTTGGAAGGAGGATGAATGGGGACTTACAAGGGAATAGGAAGCTCTTCTGGAAGGAAGCGCGAAGGTTAAGAATGAGAATAAGGGGAATCTGCTTAGAATAATGAATAGGGATGGTGCTTTTGTAACTGATGAAATGAAATCTGTATAATATTAACAGTAATGAAGAGGTGATAGTGAATGTGTGGGGGTTTGATGGTGCAAGAAGGAATAGGTATTTTGGAGATGAGGTTATTAGTAAGGAGGAGGTAATGGGTAGAGTGAAAAAGTTGAAGAATGGTAAATCTGCAGGTATAGATGAAATTACTGGTGAAATGATCAAGAACGGAGGCGAGATGGTGATTGATTGGATTTGGAAGTTGTGTAATAAAGCGTTTATAGAGGGTATAGTTCCAAGGGATTGGAGGAGAGCGGTAATAGTACCCTTATATTAGGGTAAGGGAGAAAAAGGGGAACTGTTGTAGAAATTATAGGGGAATAAGTTTACTGAGTGTTGTAGGGAAGGTAAAGTGCTGTTATGTAATAAAAACCCACCTGTTTTTGTTATGTAAAAAAAACCCACTCCATATCTCGGTATATATGATGTTTAGAGCCAAAAAAATTGGTGGACCTATTAACCCCATCGAGTATGAGTGAAAAAAAGTGTTATAATGGTTCGAAGTCGATTTTTTGAATTTTGGGAAATTTTTAAAAATTTCAAAAATTTCACAATTTTTGAGCTCATTTTTGACTGATTTTTTGGGACTTTCCAGCAGTGGCTGCATCAAGAAATCTATGAATTAGTATAATATTGAATTAAATTATGTTGGTCCCATCATAGACCTCATCCCAGAACAAATTTCATGAAATTTTATGCAGCCCATCAACACACACATACCATCCAACTTGTACCTTAAAAAAAAACCATTGTAATGTAAAAAAAACCCACCTCCAAATTAATTGAAAATGTGCATGTATATGCGCTATAACTCCTGTCAACATGCTGTAAGGTTGTTTTTTTCCTTCTGTCAGTGTGGGGTCTAAAAAAAAAAAAAAAAAAAAAAATGTTACATAAAAAAACCCAAAAATATAAAAATGTACTATAAAAAAAACCCACTTTTTTTTTATAACCTTTTTGTATATATTATTATATTTTGTTTATATAAGGTGTCTAACTCTATGTTATAAGGTATAGGGAATCGATTCCCGTGGTTTATAACGGAATCGAGGCACTCCTACCATGGTTTAGTATGAGTTAGTACCCCTACCCCCCCTTTTCTAGTGCACCTATACAACTTTTTTAGCTTATTTCTCGAGCTACAGAGCTGAACTTTGTGTCAAATAGTATGTTTTGAGGTATGCCGAGTTTTTAAAATGGCTAATAACATCATATTACAGCTCTAGAGGGGGTTTTGGGAGATGGTTTTTTTTTACATTACAATGGTTTTTTTTTACATACCTAGGGTTTTTTTAAAAAAAATTTTAGCTTATTTCTTGAGCTACAGAGCGCTGAACTTGGTGTCAAATAGTATGTTTTGAGGTATGCCGAGTTTTTAAAATGGCTAATAACATCATATTACAGCTCTAGAGGGGCATGGGTTTTTTTTACAAACCATGGGTTTTTTTTACAAATGTTTTTGGGTCTAAATAATTTCAAAAAATTTAAACCACAACAAATTTTTTTTCCTGGGTTATATAGCCTAGGACTAGCCGTTCTAAGAAATTATTATAAAACTCTGCAGTGTCAATTAGTTTAATAGTTATTGGCACAAATAGGGTAAATGGGTTATTTTTACATAACGGTACTATATATGCTGGTATTTTGGTCGAAAGAGTGCGTCGAGTGACTGAAGGACTGATTGGTGAAGAACAAGGTGCGTTTAGGAGTGGTAGATGATGTGTGGATCAAATCTTTACATTGAAACAAATGATTGAGAAAATGAGGGAGAAGAAGAATAAATTGTATTTAGGTTTTATGGATTTGCAACGGGCGTATGATAGAGTTAATAGGGAAGCGTTATGGCAGGTGTTAGTGATATGGTGTTGGTGGTAGGCTTCTGAATGGAATCAAAAGTATGTATGACGATAGTGAAGCGTGTGTAAGAATAAATGGTGTCAATGGTGATTGGTTTAGGATTAATAGCGGAGTAAGACAGGGTTGTGTTATGTCTCCTTGGTTATTCAATTTGAATATGGATGGGGTTATGAAAGAATTTGAGGTGGGGATGGCAGGAAATGGTGTTAGAATGGTGGAGAATGGAGTTGAGTGGAGGGTGCCCTACCTATTATATGCGGATGATTTGGTTCTGTGTGGCGAATCTGAAGAGAGTTTGAGAGGATTGGTAGAGAGATTTGGCAGGGTGTGTAAAAGGAGGGGCTTGAAAGTAAACGTGGATAAGAGTAAGGTTATGGTTGTGAGTGAGGACACTCCTCAGTGTGAAGTTATGTTAGATGGTGAGCAGCTAGAACAAGTGTCTGAGTTTAAATATTTAGGGTATATGTTGGATGAGAAGGGAGCGGACGATGCAGTGTAGTAGGAAAGTTGTGTGGTGGCAGGGGAAGGTGGCTGGTGCAATTAAATCGTTGGTGAATGCAAGGGACTAAGTCTTGAGTGTGCTAGGGTCTTACATGAGGGTATGTTGTTACCTGTGTTATTGTATGGTAGTGAGACTATGGTCTGGAATAAGAAGTATAGATCTAAAGTTCAATGTGTTCATATGGACAATCTTAGGGGTGTGCTAGGTGTGAGAAGAATTGATAAAGAGAGGAATGAACGTATTAGAGAGTGGTGTGGGGTGAAGAAAGGGGTAAATGAGAGAATAAATGAAAGTATGTTGAGATGGTTTGGTCATGTGGAAAGGATGAAGGATAGTCGGTTGGTTAAGCGGATGTATAGTGGTGAGTGTGTTGGGAACCGACCGGCTGGGAGGCCGAAGAGAAAGTGGATTGAGTCGGTGAACGAATGTCTGAAGGAGAGAAATGTGAGTTTGGCAGAGGCGAGAATAAAGGTGCATGATAGAAGAGAATGGCGGGGTTTTGTATGGGGGCATGGTTGTGGCCCACCTGGGCCAGGGGATGAACCCTTACATTGACGATTTACCATAGTGAGGGTCCGTCGCGGTCCCATGATGCTCTAGGGTGGATTTTCTGTCTGTGACGAGCTCTCACTAATTAATGGTACAGAGGGGGCGGTAAGGCTGGGCTTTCTTTTCGACGTTTGTCATGTTCTCCTACTGCTTTTCTTTTCCGATTCTTGTACAGCACCTTACCCCCAATCTTGGGGCAAAGAGGAAGGTGAAGAAAGAAGAAAGAAAGAAATATATATATATATATATATATATATATATATATATATATATATATATATATATATATATATATATATATATATATATATATATATATATATATATATATATATATATATATATATATATATATATATATATATATATATAATATATAAGTAGATGAGTATAATGGGAAGTGAAGCCTAACGAATAATAATAAATCAACACATGCCTTCAAGGTCTTTCTTTGAAAATTGATATTGAATTCTATTAGTTCCTGCATTTAGTGAAGGTGTATCTAATATTTTTATAATATCTTTTGCTTCAACATTACAAATATCTGAAATTAAGGGATAAGAGTAAAATTTACTAATTCCACTGGGATGTAAAAAGTTAATTTTAAAATCATCAAATTTGATATCATAGCTTTCAACAATCTCTATCCATTTTTTGTTAATATTGTTGCATATTGTCCACAATTTTTATGCTCTCATTTTGGAAACTCTTTAGGATTTTCTTTTCTTCACCCTGTTCTGTATTTGAGGTTTCAAAAACTTTTATTTTTCCATTGTCCAAAGGTAAAATCTTGTGAATCTTCTGTGTTCCTACTATAGGAACTGCATTTTGGAATCTAGAAGCTAAAAACTTTTCATTCTTCTCAATTTCGTTCTTACTTGTGTAAAAAAATTTCACTTCTTGAAAATTTCCTTCACAAAATTCAAACATCTTTAGAGGGGTTATTATTTGCTCATGAAATGGACGTTGAAGGCTAGCTTTTGCAACTGTTCTTTTTACAACACCTCCAATACCATCACAAGGACTTTTACCATGTGAAGTGGCAAAGAAATGCCATTCACAGTCAACATTAAAATCATTCTTATGAAAGTAAATATTCAAAAAGTTAAACCTGTTTTTGTACTGTCCAGCACAACCATCACTAAAATAATTGATTTTCTAAATTTGGAAGTAAAGATTTTATGTGGGGAATTAGAGTGCATAAAAATGTATAAACCATAGTTGTGCTGTGCTTAGTATCAGGGGATAAGAAGCAAAAGCTTTTAGAAATTACTTCTTGTTCATTCTTATAATACATCACAAAAGGGTGAACAGTACATTGAGAATTTTCCCAGTGAAACCCTTGAATTTCATCTTGTATTATAAATGAAAAGTTTTCAGCAAAATCTAAAAGTAAAATAACTTCATTATGTGCAATATTAATTTTTAATTTTAAATTCTTTTAAAAAATGTATTGTATTTAAATGTTAAATGGTTAAGTTAACAATTTTTTTAGTTAATGAATAAATATATTCATCTGATGATTCACATTTTTCTATCAGAGAACACCTGTCCACTGTAACCCATTGTTTGTAAATTATCTTCTCCATTTCTTGAAGCGATTCAATGCTTGAAAGAAATTCTCTAACCAGTTTCTCTTGGACATAAATTGCATAAATGGAGCATGCACTTTGTTTGTTAAGTCACACACACTTTTTTCCTTTAGAACTTTATAGTTGTAGTCACACAAACCAAGGACAAATACTTGAAGCTTTGCATTTTGATGGTAGGTACATACACAAACTGTATGTGTACCAGATGCACCAGCCAGTACACAAAATTTTGGTCTCAATCTTGCAAATGTTGAGAATCCAATAACTGGACTAGAAGTATCATTTTTGTAAAGAGTGTATGCCTCTTTTAGGTTCATCAAAACTAGTCTTTTTTGAATTGGTTCTTTCTTTCCACTATCAATATTTCTTATACTAAGACAATCTTTTTTACCAGGGCACATTCTGCTAATTTCATCTTGTTGGAAAAAATTTTGCACATAGTTTTTTACATCCCTTGTAATAACTTTACCTTTTGAGACATGGGGTATTTCAGGTATTATTCCAAATTTCTTTTTCATTTCTCTGCTTTTTTTCACCATGTAGTCAGTAGCTCCAAAGAGATTCATAGTTTTTCTATGACTGTATGGGGATATGCTTAAAATTTTGATTTTTCTTTCATATGAATCAGTTTCATTGAAAGCATTTATTAGTTCCATCATTAGTTTATCAAATCTGTAAAAGTATATATAGTCAATGATTGAGTACCCAATTAAAAAAAACAAATTTATAAAATATATAAAATGAATTAAGAAATTTATTGCAATACATCATACAACAGGACTGAAAATTAATATAATGACAAGTCTTCCATTTTAAAATGCAGGTCATTTTAGATTATGTTAAAAACATAATTATCTATTAACTTACCTGTTAAATTCTGAATCAGATTCCATTTCCTTTGATGGACTTGGTATTTCCTCTTCTAGGTCTTTTTCTAATTTTCTTTTCATAGTTTTTGTTACTTTTTCAATAGTTTGCAATCCTATTTTCACTTTTGTGTTGAATGCAATCCACCTAAAAATATAGATATTATTTGGCTATTTTTTTTTTTTAATATTTAAAATTTGTTATTCATTATTAAGAGTCAATGTATATATTAATTACCGTTTCGTTTTATATATGTAGTATGTAGCTGAAATAGGTACTTACACTTCTTTATTGGAGTAACATCTAGTTCCTTTATAATTTTGGTAATATCTGGATTCTCATCACTATAAGAGGAAGCTTCAGCAATTGAAGATGAGCTTTCATGGAACTACATGATTCATCTGGTTGCCATGGGCGTCCGCACATAGGGGCAAGGAGGGGCACTTGCCCCCCCTGGAATTCGGGATCTGAATTTTTTTAAATTATATATATATATATATATATATATATATATATATATATATATATATATATATATATATATATATATATATATATATATATATATATATATATATATAAATACTATATATATATATCAGATCGTCCTAACCAATTCTTAAACACACTTGATTTAACTTCACAAACTTCTCCTTCTCGCTACAAATACACCATTTTTCCTCCTATCAGTAATTCTGACCACAATCTTGTAACAAGTATAATAACCTTTCATTTCCAGCAACTCTGCCTGTCTAAGCGGGCTTTCTGGCACTTTAATCTCGCTAAGTGGGGTGCATTGCGTCGCCTTTTTCCAAAAATATCGCCGGGATGAATCAGCTTTGTTCCGGAGAACGCTGCTTCTGTTGAAAGGTAGGGGCCGTGATCACAGAAGGGATGAGCGGGTTCATTCCATCTTCCACTAAATCATTTTCTCCTCATAATCCATGGTTCGATGGCTCTTGTTCTCGTGCCATCCAGGAGCGTGACATTGCGTATAGGGCTTGGAAGAACTCTCGTTCTCCTATTACTCTAACTAATTTTCGCTCTGCCCGGAATCGATGCAGGGATATTATTCGACTGGCCAAGAGTTCTTTTACTAAAAGGAAGTGTGCTGCCCTTCTTGATTCTCCTTCTGATAAAAATTTCTGGCCTCTTGCCAAAAACATCTCAAATAACTTCTGTAAATCTGCCTTTCCCCCTCTTATCCGTTCTGACGGTTCTGTTGCTAACACTCCTGAAAAGGCTAATCTCTTTGGTCTTCTTTTTTCATCTAATTCCACCCTGGACGATTCCAGCTCCCCTCCTCCTGCTCCATCCCCTCTCAGGTGTCCAATGTCTCTACCTGTCATTACTCATGATCGAGTACATGAGATACTAAGATCTATGAAAGTCCGGAAGGCCAGTGGCCCAGATGTCATTCCTCCTCGTGTTTTGAGGGAGTGTGCTTCTGAGCTGGCGCCTGTCCTCGTTCAACTCTACTCCCCATGCCCTAATACTAATACTTTTCCTCAATGCTGGAAGCGCACTTTTATTCAGCCAATCAAAAAAGGTAGCCGCTCTGATCCTTCTAACTATCGACCTGTTGCCTTAACTTGTATTCTATCTAAAATCTTTGAAACTCTCCTTAACTCTCATTTCCTCGATCATATAAAATTTCATTCCCTTCTTTCAGATCGTCAGTATGGCTTTCGACGTTCGAGATCAGCTGGTGATATCCTTTCCTATCTCACTGATCTATGGTCTTCTGCCCTTAAGGATCATGGTGAGTCTTGTGTGGTAGCTTTTGACAGGGTATGGCATGCGTCGCTACTCTCTAAGCTACCTTCCTTTGGATTTCCTCCTTCGCTTTGCTTACTCTTGTCTAGTTTTCTTTCAGATTGTTCCATTTCAGCTCTTGTTGATGGAGCAACCTCTTCGTCCTTTCTTATTAATTGTGGTGTTCCTCAGGGTTCTGTTTGATCCCCAACTTTATTCCTACTTTTTATCAACGATCTTCTTAGCTGCACTTCTAACTCTGTTCATTCTTATGCCGATGACTCAACTCTCCATTCTTTCATTAATTTGGTATTGCTCCCTCACGTTTGTATCTAGATTTGCCTCTCGTCTACAGCTTTCTGATTCAATTCTTGCCGATTTGGTCGGAATTTCTCAGTGGGGTAACCGTAATCTTGTGAAGTTCAACTCTTTGAAAACTCAACTTCTTCATATCTCCCTCTCTAAAATACCTCCCAACTTTACTATCCCATTTGACGGCTCTAATGTCTTACCCGTAAGCAACATAAAAACTCTAGGACTAAACATAAATAGTGAATTGTCTTGGAGACCTCACATCACATCGGTTGCTAAAATGGCCTTAAAAAAGCTGGGAATTCTGTTCAGATGCGTGAATTTTTTTCTTCTGCTCAGATACTCCAGTTATATAAAGGTCTTATTCGCCCCTGTATGGCCTGTTCCCACATTTGGGGTGGATCCGGTTCCACCCTCCTTTTGGATAGAGTTGAAGCTAAGGCAAAGAGGCTTATAAAATGTCCTATACTTTCTGACTCCCTTGATCCTCTTTCTCTGCGTCGTGACGTTGGTGCCCTATCTCTTTTCTATAGGTATTACATCGGGAGAATTGACCTCTCGCATTCCTCCACCACAGCGTCACCCTCGTAACACAAGAGGTGTCTTGTTCTCTCATGAAATTGTGTGAATATTGGAAACTCAAGGATCGCTCGTTGTGGTACCTCCTTCTTTCCAGCCACATCTGTTTTGTGGAACTCCTTGGCTTCTTTTATTTTCCCCGCAACATTCAATCTTCCTCTATTTAAGTCCCACGTCTGCTCCCACCTGAAGGAATTGCGTTAGGTAAGAGACAGGGTGGGTTTACTTTCCATTTATTTTAATTTATTTTTCTTTATGTAATTTTTTTTTTATTATTTATTTTTTTTTCTTTTCTTTTTAAAGGGTAATGTATATATATATATATATATATATATATATATATATATATATATATATATATATATATATATATATATATATATATATATATATATATAACATATATATATATATATATAGATAAATATAGTATATATATATATATATATATATATATATATATATATATATATATATATATATATATATATATATATATATATATATATATATATATATATATATATATATATATATATCAGGGTTCACACTTTCTGGAAAGTCAGGGAAAGTCAGGAAAAAAAATTGGTCAGGGAAAGTCAAGGAAACGTTTTAAGATATGCTGAAAGTCAGGGAAATTCCAAAAAAGTCAGGGAAATTTTAAAATTTCAAACATATGAAAAGAATGATCCATGGACCATGTTACATATTTTTTTATACTTTTTTTCCTTACTGTATAATTGTGGAATGAGAGATGTATTTGATAAGTGAATGAAAAGGATGGGCAAGGAATGACATTCCATAAATCTACTTCTATCCTGTTTCTTTCTATTTTTAGTTCACTATTACCTACTATTCCTCCTATTCTGTTTGTAGAGGTTCAAGTTCATTCTTCCGATTGAAGGTGATTGGTGATATATGGATGTGTTTTAGACTGTATGACTTATGACTTAATCTGTTTATATCTTTTTCTTTTTAGGGATTTATACTTTTTGAGGTGTTTTTTTTTTTGAGGTTTGACGAAGGGATTTTTGATTTTTTTGCAGTTGAAGGTATTTATTATTTTTTTATAAAATGACTTCAAGCAAAAAAAAACTTAACTTTAACGACCAGTGGTTGGACGTCAAACTGAACCTTGGTTCATTTCTGTTCACAGATTTACAATGTCTCTTAATATTATGGAAAGATTTCTTCAGTCCAGTAAAATGCCTGCTACAACCAACAACTAAGCTTTTTGCATTAGATTTACATGACAAACTTGAATGCCAGACTGTGCAAATCAAAATGACAGAAAAGATATTAGAAAGATGTCCTCTGAAGTACAAGCCTGTCCAATGGCTCTCATCATTGGATCCTAGTATATTTTTCATCAGCCAGAACAAGGGAAACAAAGATTTGATTTATTGCTAGAGGCATTGTACACCAATAACTGAATCACAGATTCTGTTGCTGAGAAAGAAAAAGCACTATACTCTACTTTGCAGTGAAGCTCATTCTACCCTTGAATTAAAATTCAAAATATTTTTTGGATGGTGATTGTCCTTCTAAGAGACTTGAGTATTTTTTCTTCTATAGCACCTGAGAATCAATGTTATGCGGAATTGTGGCAAATTATTAAATTAGGACTGATATTTTCGCATGGAAATACGACAGTGGAAGGAGGGTTTTCTATAAATTAAGCAATTTTAGTGGAGAATCTGAAAGAACATAGTCTGATTTCTCAAAGAACAGTGCACAATGCTATAAGATATCATGAAAGTATTCATAAAGTTCCTATCACTCAAAAAATGTTGACAAATGTAAGAGCTGCCCATAGGAGATATGAAGAACATCTCAAAGAGTCAAAACAGAAAGAAAAAGAAGAGAATAAAAAGGTTGAAAAAAGAATATTATCCATACAGATCAATAAACTTGAAGAGCAGAGAAAGATGTTAAAACTGAAGGCTTTAACAGAAGAAGACGCTATAAAATCAAAAATTCAAATGCTTGAGAAGAAAAAGTTAATCTAAATCTCCCCATTTAGAACTTTTGTGATTACAGTGGACGCTATTCACCTAGGCTATTAATGTAAGCTTTAATTTATTTTCTTTTGTATAAATAAAAACTGTTTTCTTTTGAAAAAATAAAAAAAGGAGTGCTTTGGACGGCTATGGGTAAGGTAGGCTTATTACTAAAAAAAAAAAAATATTTTTAAATTCATCCATGATGATGAACAATTTCTAAAGTAAGTTTTCAATAATTTAATGTATGAACTGAGTAAATAGGCTGCAATAATGATTAATAGATATTTTATACGCCAAAAATAACGAACACGCTGGTCAGGGAAAATTTGCGGATTTGGTCAGGAAAGTCAGGAAATCAAATTCAAGAATACAGTGTGAACCATATATATATATATATGGTTAATAAGCTTTGCCCCTCCCTGGAAAATTTTCTGCGGACGCCCATGCTGGTTGCACTTCCTATAGTATGTCAGGATTTTTAGAAATTTTCTTCCTGCAGTTATCACACAGCATAGTATCTTCTGGCAATGTATTGTTGCAGGCAATGAAAAGTTGATTACTGATCCTTCTCACTGATTTAGTAATTTTTTTTTCATGAATTTTTAAAGGGTCAAAACAATTATGACGTACCATTTTTACAATTATTAGTAATAGAACATCTATGGTATGGTATGTGTGGTTGTGACGTATGGTCCATCTGAGGAAAACGTTGAAGAGAGTACTATTTTTTTGGATAATCTGAATGATTTTTTGGATGGGGTGAGTAGGAGCTTCAGATTGATAGTGTTGGGGGACCTGAATGGTTGGATAGTTGATCAAAAAAGGGATGGTATAACATGTGGTTTTGGAGTGTCGGGAGAAAATGAGAATGATAGGAAGGTGATTGATTTCTGTGAGGAGAGAGGCATTTGTGTAAGTAATACTTTCTTTAAACATAACAGTATCCATAAGTATACTAGAGTTGGTGTAGGTAGAGATGGTATCGAAGTGGAAAGTATGATTGATTTTGTGTTGCTGAAGGAGACGTTGAAGTATGTGTTGGATGTTAAATCAGTGAGGAGTTTAGGAATGGGATTATCGGATCATTATGTTGTTCTATGTAAAATTAAGTTCGTGGGGGCTTGGATGGAGAGGAAGGTGATATGGAAGGAAGTAGGTAAAATTAAGAGTGAGAAGTTAAGTGAACAGGGTAATAAGGATAAGTATGTAAGAACGCTCGCAAGTAAATCAGTTGAATGTGAACTAGTTGAAACTGAGCAAATCTGGGAGCAAATGAAGGAAGCAATTGTTAGCAGTGCAAAAGAAGTATGTGGATGTGCTAAAGTAGGAAGTAAGAATGTTAACAGTGAGTGGTGAAATGAAGAGGTTATGCAAGCGGTTAAAATAAATAAGAAGCGTGGTTGAATGTACTAAAAGCCAATGATGAAGTTTCAAAAGAAAGATGCTTGGAATTATATAAGGAGGAAAAAGAAATACTAAAGGTGCATACGTAGGAGAAAAAGAGGTAAATGAACAG
Organism: Trachelipus rathkii; assembly: GCA_015478945.1. Lineage (NCBI taxonomy): Eukaryota > Metazoa > Arthropoda > Malacostraca > Isopoda > Trachelipodidae > Trachelipus > Trachelipus rathkii. The sequence goes on from JABUQX010139620.1 coordinate 24,569, forward strand.
TTTGGAAGGAGGATGAATGGGGACTTACAAGGGAATAGGAAGCGCGAAAGGTTAAGAATGAGAATAAGGGGAACCTGCTTAGAATAATGAATAGGGATGGTGCTTTTGTAACTGATGAAATGGATGTGAGGGAAGTGTGGAAAGTACATTTCGAGAATCTGCATAATATTAGCAGTAATGATGGTGATAATTGAATGTGTGTGGGTTTGATGTTGCAAGAATAGGTATTTGGGGATGAGGTTTAGTAAGGGGGGGGGAGTGGGTAGAGTGAGAAAGTTAAAGAATGGTAAATCTGCAGGTATAGATGAAATTACTGGTGAAATGATCAAGAATGGAGGCGAGATGGTGATTGATTAGATTTGGAAGTTGTGTAATAAAGCGTTTATGGAGGGTATAGTTCCAAGGGATTGGAGGAGAGCAGTAATAGTACCCTTATATAAGGATAAAGGGAATAGGGAACTGTAGATTATAGGGGAATTAGTTTATTGAGTGTTGTAGGGAAAGATATATGCTGGTATTTTGGTCGAAAAGAGAGTGCGTCGAGTGACTGAAGGACTGATTGGTGTAGAACAAGGTGCGTTTAGGAGTGGTAGAAGATGTGTGGATCAAATCTTTATATTGAAACAAAGGATTAAAAAAATGAGGGAGAAGAAGAATAAATTATATTTAGGTTTTATGGATTTGCAACAGGCGTATGATAGGGTTAATAGGGAAGCTCTATGGCAGGTGTTAGTGATATATGGTGTTGGTGGTAGGCTTCTGAATGAAATCAAAAGTATGTATGACGATAGTGAGGCGTGTGTAAGAATAAATGGTGTCAAGGTGATTGGTTTAGTATTAATTGCGGAGTGAGACAGGGTTGTGTTATGTCTTCTTGGTTATTCAATTTGTATATGGATGGGGTTATGAAAGAATTAAAGGTGGGGATGGCAGGAAATGGTGTTAGAATGATGGAGAATGGAGATGAGTGGAGGGTGCCCTACCTATTATATGCGGATGATTTGGTTCTTTGTGGCGAATCTGAAGAGAGTTTGAGAGGATTGGTAGAGAGATTTGGCAGGGTGTGTAAAAGGAGAGGTTTGAAAGTAAACGTAGATAAGAGTAAGGTTATGGTTGTGAGTGAGGACAGTCCTCAGTGTGAAGTTATGTTAGATGGTGAGCAGCTGGGACAAGTGTCTGAGTTTAAATATTTAGGGTATGTGTTGGATGAGAAGGGAACGGATGATGCAGAATGTAGTAGGAAAGTTGTGAATGGCAGGAAGGTGGCTGGTGCAATTAAATAAAAGGACTAAGTCTGGAGTGCGCTAGGGTCTTGCATGAGGGTATGTTGTTACCTGTGTTATTGTATAGTAGTGAGACTTTGGTCTGGAATAAGAAGTATAGATCTAAAGTTCAATGTGTTCAGATGGACAATCTTAGGGGCGTGCTAGGTGTGAGAAGAATTGATAAAATGAGTAATGAACGTATTAGAGAGTTGTGTGGTGTGAAGAAAGGGGTAAACGAGAGAATAAATGAAAGTATGTTGAGATGGTTTGGTCATGTGGAAAGGATGAATGATAGGCGGTTGGTTAAGCGGATGTATAGTGGTGAGTGTGTTGGGAACCGACCGGCTGGGAGACCGAAGAAAAAGTGGATTGAGTCAGTAAAGGAATGTCTGCAGGAGAGAAATGAGAGTTTGGCAGAGGCTAGAAGAAAGGTGCATGATAGGAGGGAATGGCGGGGTTTTGTTAGGGGGTATGGTTGTGGCCCACCTGGGCCAGGAGATGAACCCTACACAGCAAAGTATCTTCTGGCAATGTATTGTTGCAGGCAATGAAAAATTGATTGCTGATACTTCTCACTGCATTAATAGTTTATTCTTCCGATGCATTTAAGGCAAAATAAATATTACTTCCAATCTTGGGGGGGAAAAAATTTAGATAAAGAAGAACATCAACTCACATATTTTTAAAAAAATAAACACCTATAATCTGAAACATAAATTTACATATATCTCATTCTCTTCTTTCCGATCACCAGTACGTCTTTCGGCATTCAAGGTCTACTGGCGATATACTTTCCTATTTAACTGATTTATGGTTTTCCGCTCTTACGGAACTACGGGGAGACTTGCGTGGTGGAGCTTGACATATCTAAAGCTTGACCGGGTATGGCTCGCGTCACTGCTCTCCAAGCTCCCCTCCTTCGGGTTTCCTCCTCCTCTTTGCTTACTTATGTCTACCTTTCTTTCAAGTCGCTCAATATCGGCTGTGGTTGATGAAGCGACTTCTTTTTCTGTCAATAGTGGTGTTCCTCAGGGTTCGGTCTTATCTCCTACTTTATTCTTACTTTTCATTAATGATCTTCTCACCTGCACATCTAACTCTATCCACTCATATGCCGATGACTCGACCCTTCACTCTTCAACTCATTTCAATTCTGCTCCTTCTTTTACTTCTAGAATATCCTCTCGTCTTAATCTTTTCGATTCTATTCTCGCTGATCTGGATGGAATTTCCGATTGAAGTCGTCTCAACCTTGTGAAATTCAATTCTTTAAAACTCAACTTCTGCAAATCTCCCTCTCTAAAACACCTTCTAACTTTCCTATATCTTTCGACGGTTCTCTCGTCTCTCCTGTTGACAATATAAACATCCTTGGCCTTAACATAAACAAAAAAATGTCTTGGAAACCTCACATCACAACGATTGCTAGGGCGGCCTCAAAGAAACTGGGAGTTCTGTTTAACCGAGAATTTTTCCTCACTAATTACTCAGCTATACAAGGTCTCATCCGCCGTTGTATGGGAGTACTGTTCTCATATCTGGGAGGCTCTGGTTTCACCCGGCTTTTGGACAGGGTCGAGTCAAAAGCCAAAAGGCTTATAAACTGTCCTGTACTTTCCAGTTCACTTGACCCTCTATCTTTGCGGCGCGATGTTGGTGCTTTATCTCTTTTCTATAGGTACCACAGCGGCAGGTGTTCGGGAACTTACCGCTCGCGTGCCACCACCTTTACGGCGCCCTCGTAGCACAAGGGGTGCTGTGTCTGCACATTTTGTGTGGATCTTGGTAACTCAGGCTAATTCGCTGCGGTGCTTTCTTTCCTGCAACCTCTGTTCTGTGAATTCTCTTCCATCTTCTGTTTTTCCTGCTGAATTTAATCTCCCTCACTTTAAAGCCTGCGTCTGTCTCATCTGCGTATTTGCGCTGCGGATGAAACTTTGGTTGCAACACCCCCTCCTGAATGGGAGTCTGCCCGTAGTGGTATTGACAACTGTAAAAAAAAAACATAATTTTTTTTTTTTTACACGACATATATTAGTGATGGACCGGATGTCAAAATTTGACTGTTTGCGGATCGGATCTTAAGAAGATGAGGATGCGGATGTGGATCTTAAAGTAGATGCGGATGTATAATCTTTGAAGTTTGAATTAAAAATTATATATATATATATATATATATATATATATATATATATATATATATATATATATATATATATATATATATATATATATATATATATATATATATATATATATATATATATATTTATATATATATATATATTATTTAAAAATTATATACAGGGTGTATCGTTAATATTGCGAAAAATTCAGTATGATATTCCTTGCATAAATATAAGATATGTGTCAATAAACATTTCACCAAAAACGCCTCGTTTCCAAGATACAAGGTGATGAAACTTATGTGGGACATATCTAATATATTCCATTGCCCTTCCGTGCCACATCTCAACCTTTAATAATAGCAAATAACCGTAGGAAAGGTTATCTACCTGTTATTTACTAGTTCCGTATCTCGCTTCATTTATACATATACTAGTCCGTGTCGCGTCAAGTTCTGTGTTCAAGTGTTGCTCATATTTTCTAAATGAATTACACAAATAGTGAAATGTGCGATATGCATTTTGTTTACGGTCGTACGAACGATAATTCATTAGCAGCCATGCGTCTCTATGAAGAAATGTACCCTAATCGTGTCATCCCGCATCATACTATGTTTGCACGTCTTCATCAACGTCTTAGAGAAACAGGAAGTTTTAAAAACTTACTAATGGAAACGGGCGACCTCGCACAGTATCAACTCCAGATGTCGAAGAACAGGTTCTCCAAGAACTTGAGGACAGTCCTACTACAAGTACCAGAAAGATTGCTGCAACACTACATGTAAGTCATTCAACAGTTTTCAGGGTATTGAAAAGTCAACTTTTACCCTTATCACATCCAGCGAGTGCAGGCACTTGTACCAACAGATTTTCATGCAAGAGTAGCTTTGTGTCGATGGATGCAACAGAAAATTGCAGACAATCCTCACCATTTAGTAGAAATATTGTTCACCGATGAGGCAAATTTTTCCAGAGACGCCATATCGAAAATCAACAATAATATGGGCTGATGAGAACCCACATGCAATAGTTGAAAGCCGCCATCAACACCAGTTTTCATTGAATGTATGGGTCGGAATTGTTGGCGACCATTTGATAGGTCCCATCTTTTTACCAGCGAGGCTTACTGGAGACGTTTATCGCCAATTTCTTGAATATGACTTGCCTACACTACTGGAAGACGTCCCATTACAATTAAGATCAAAAATGTATTTCATGCACGACGGCGCTCCAGCTCATTTCAGTTTAGTTGCTCGTAACTATTTGAACACTTTATATCCACGCCGTTGGATAGGTCGAGGAGGTACAGAACCTTGGCCTCCGCGGTCTCCAGACCTAAATTCATTGGATTTCTTCTTGTGGGGTCACCTGAAACATTTGGTTTATACAGCAACAGTTGAAAGTCCCGAAGAATTAAGGGCTCGCATAATCGCATCTTGTGACACAATTCGGCACACACGGTATATTTGAACGTGTCCGCCAATCAATGCGTCGCAGAATAGAGGCCTGTATTGCCGCTGGGGGTGCTCATTTTCAACATTTGTTATAACCTTAGTGCACCATTGTTTCGTACTATTTCTGTTGTATATTTTCTTCTGTGCAGTAATGTATGTATTCTTATAATTAAATAAATTGAATTAATTTGTTAATTACCTTTCCAAATTTAGTTTACTGTTTATTGTAACTTAATGTTTAAATAGGTTTCATCACCTTGTATCTTGGAAGCGAGGCGTTTTCGGTGAAATGTTTATTGACACATATTATCTTATATTTATGCAAGGAATATCATACTGAATTTTTTCGCAATATTAATGATATATATATATATATATATATATATATATATATATATATATATATATATATATATATATATATATATATATATATATATATAATAAAAATATATATATATATATATATATAGAAATAGAAATTCAAAATTACAATTATTCCCATAAACTCCCATGATAAAGATGCCAAATAATATTTATTTTATATGATTTAATCAAAATCAAATGTAGAAAACATCCTCAACATCCTCATTTTTCAAAAGAGGATGCGGATGCGGATGCGGATGCGGATGTCAATTTAGGTGCGGATGTTCCGCAAATGCGGATGTCATGTCCATCACTAATATATATATATATATATATATATATATATATATATATATATATATATATATATATATATATATATATATATATATATATATATATATACTCTCTCTCCCGATCAAATAAGGGATGGTATAACAGGTGGTTTTGGGGTGTCAGGAGAAAATGAGAATGGTAGGAAGGTGATTGATTTCTGTGAGGAGAGAGAGGTATGTGTGTAAGTAATACTTTCTTTAAACACATGAGTATCCATAAGTATACTAGAGTTGGTATCGAAGTGAAAAGTATGATTGATTTTGTGTTGGTGAAGGAGGAGATGTTGAAGTATGTGTTGGATGTTAAATCAGTGAGGGGTTTAGGAATGGGATTATCGGATCATTATATTCTATGTAAAATTAAGCTAGTGGGGGCTTGGATGGAAGGAAGTGATAAAGGAAGTGGGTAAAATTAAGGGGTATTTAATGAACAATGCAAAAAGGATAAGTATATAAGAGCCGCAAGTAAATCAGTTAAATGTGAACAAGTTGAAACTAAACAAATCTGGGAGCAAAGGAAGGAAGCAATTGTTAGCAGTGAAAAGGAAGTATGTGGATGTGCTAAAGTAGGAAGTAAGAATGTTAACAGTGAGTGGTGGAATGAGTGATGAGCGGTTAAAAGTAAAAGCGTGGTTGAGATGTACTAAAAATATCATTGATGAAGTTTCAAAGAAAGATGTTTGGAATTATATAGGAGGAAAAAGAAATACTAAAAGGTCCATACAAGGAGGAAAAGAAGGGTAAATGAACAGTTTGGAAGGGGGATGAATGGGAACTTACAAGGGAATAGGGAAGCTCTTCTGGTAAGAATGAGTATAAAACCTGCTTAGAATAATGAATAGGGATGGTGCTTTTTAGCTGATGAAATAGTGTGAGAGTGTGGAAACACTTCGAAAATCTGTATAATATTGGCAGTAATGAAGAGGTGATAGTGAATGTGTGTGGGTTTAATGGTGCAAGAAGGAATAAATATTTTGTGGATGAGGTTATTAGCAAGGAGGAGGTAATGGGTAGAGTGAGAAAGTTGAAGAACGGTAAATCTGCAGGTATAGATGAAATTACTGGTGAAATGATCAAGAACGGGGGCGAGATGGTGATTGATTGGATTTGGAAGTTGTGTAATAAAGCGTTTATGGACCGTATATTTCCGATTGATTGGAAGAGAGCAGTAATAGTACCTTATAGGGGAATTAGTTTATTGAGTGTTGTAGGGAAGATATATGCTGGTATTTTGGTAAAATGAATGCGTCGAGTGACTGAAGGACTGATTGGTGTAGAACAAGGTGCATTTAGGAGTGGTGGAGGATGTGTGGATCAAATCTTTACATTGAAATAAATGATTGTGAAAGTGAGGGAGAAGAAGAATAAATTGTATTTAGATTTTAGGGATTTGCAACAGGCGTATGATAGGATTAATAGGAAAGCTCTATGGCAGGTGTTAGTGATACATGGTGTTGGCGGTAGGCTTCTGAATGGAATCAAAAGTATGTATAACGATAGTGAGGCGTGTATAAGAATAAATGGTGTCAAAAGTGATTGGTTTAATATTAGCAGGTAAGCAGGGATGTGTTATGTCCCTTGGTTATTCAGTTTGTATATGGATGGAGTTATGAAAGAATTGGAGATGGGGGTGGCAGGAAATGGTGTTAGAATGATGGAGAATGGAAGGAGTAGAGGGTGCCCTACCTATTATATGCAGATGATTTGGATTTGTGTGGTGAATCTGAAGAGAGTTTGAGAGGATTGGTAGAGAGATTTGACAGGTGTGTAATAGGAGGGGTTTGAAAGTAAACGTAGGTTATGGTTGTGTGTGAGGACAGTCCTCGGTGTGAAGTTGTGTTAGATGGTGAGCAGCTGGAACAAGTGTCTGAGTTTAAACATTTAGGATATATGTTGGATGAAAAGGGAACGGATGATGCAGAGTGTAGTAGGGAAGTTGTGAATGGCAAGAAGGTGACTGGTGCAATTAAATCATTGGTGGATGTGAATGGACAAAGTTTTGAGTGCGCTAGGGTCTTGCACGAGGGTATGTTGTTGTAGTGGGTTTTACTTTCCCCCACCACGTATCGTTAATGTCGTGGGTCGCCCCAACGGAAAACAGACACAATGAAATAAAGCACAGGAAAATAAGTGAAACCCTTAACAAAAAAAATAATGAAGTTTATTAAGCAAAACCAAAAAAACAAACCACTAAGGTCTTCTCACCCCAACCAGCCAGGGTACGTAAAGGTTAAATTACCTTAAATCTAAAAAATCAATGCTTTACCAACCCCCATGGTAAGGGTACGTTAAAGTCAAATAATTTCCTTAATAATGATAATAAATATTCCCTAATACTAAAATACCATAAACCCATATTTATAGCAAATGTTTATTGAAAGTTTGTTTTCTTTACATTTACTCAATAGTCTTTTTCTATTTTTTCAATTGTCGTTTTTCTAAATAGTCCTTTTTCTATTTTAATTTCTACACTTCACTTTTTTTTCTTTAGTTTTATTTTTCACACTTTCATGTGTATTTTTCAAATATTTTCTTGTTTCCTGTTAATTTTCTTTTTTTATCAATCTAAATGTCTTTGCATGCAATCAATTCATATTTTCAATGTATTTCTTTCAAAATCTTTTTCAATCTAATTATTTTCTTTTTCGCTATCAATCTAAATTTTTGTCTTTAAAATCCATATTTTCAACTTATTTCTTTCAAAATCTTTTCAATCTAATCTTCAGGCCTCTTACTTTCTTATTTACTTTCTATCTGTTCTATATTGTACTTGGCTCTCACTGACCTCAGCCTTGAATCCGGAAAAATCACAGGAAAAACAAAAAGCTAAGAAAAAAAAACAATCCTACCTATTATACATAATACATATAAATATAAAAAATGAAATAACATATGAGGAATTCAATTAAATTCAAGCCTTACTTTACTATTATAATTATTTATTATTTATTAATATAAATATACTTTATGAATATAATTATTTTTAATTATTAACCATTATGCAAGAAAAAAAAACAATTCAACAAGTACATGAATTCAAAATTAAAATTATAAAAATCATCTCAAAAAATAAAAATAAACGATATGAAATAAGGAAATTATTGTCACCTGGAGTGTCTCCAGCTTTTTGTTATGTTTGACACTTCCCAAATGCAGCAAATCATCAGACCAAGAAACAATTCAACTGGAAGCAACCTCAACAGTACTATCATAAAAAAATAAAAACATAAGTAAATATAATAATAATAAATACTCACACCTTGCACCTTGATCTTCACTTCAACCGAAATCCCAACACGTCACAATAGCCAGCAAAGCTGGAAACAGAAACAGATCAAACTAAATAAAAACCATTCATGTACAACTCAATCAATAAAAATATTTAATAATAATAAAATAAAGAAAAATAATATAATATAACAAAGAATATTATATATATATATATATATATATATATATATATATATATATATATATATATATATATATATATATATATATATATATATATATATTTTTAGAAATATTTTATTCCTGTATTAAACCTTACTATGTTGCTATTAACTATTTTAAATTGAACTTGGGGCTTTTTTAAAATGCTTACAAAATTTTAGAATATTTCTTGTATCTCTACACTATGTTTTGGTGTTTTGGAGACTTTCTTGAAAAATATATTTTGTTAGGCAACAGCGAAAGTTTGTTTTGAAACTTAAAAACGAGGCACTTGAAAATTAAGAGTCAATTGAATAAATCGTGAGATGATTTAGCTCCGATCCCTTTTGTAGCATTAAGCTATATTAAACTTTGTTAAACTAAGTGAAGTATTTCTTTTATATTATTAAACATTAGTTCTAGTTAGGCCAAAGTATTTATTGCCATATTAAAGATAGAGGAATCGTTCTAAGAAAACTTATGTTAAGGTCTCTTTTCCAAGCTGGTCCTAACCTTTTATATTCTGATTTAGCAGGACTAGTCGTTAGGTATATCCTATCTTTTCTGTTTTATTCTAACACATCTCTAGCCTCTAAATCCTTATACCTTACTTTGAGTTTTTGAACAGAGTACTCCTAAGACGGCATGCTATATGTAGGCCAAAGCTAGGAACTAGCAACTACCTTTATTTTACTAAAATTAAGCCTTCAAAAAAAGGCAATAAACCAAGTTTAAAATCTTGGAAATCCTGGTTTAAAGATATTTTGTATTAATATAATGGTGAGTTATAGAGTTGGAGATTTTTTGAGAAAAAAATAAATTTTTGATTTTTTGGATTTTTTGAGATTCGTGACGTCACGCAAAATATAATTTGTAAACAAACTTTTTTTATTAAGTTTGATATACTATTATTTTTAACCCTAGGCCCTAGCTCTGAGTTCAAAATCTTAAAATAGGCCATATAGACTATGACAAAATGAAAGAGCGACATTAAAGTACGTACGCTCGTGTGTGTGTGGTGTGTATGTATATGTAATTGTATATGCATGTGTAAATAACAACTCACATACGTTCATGACTTCGTAATGAACGAACGCTCGTGTGTTGTGTATGTATATGTAATTGTGTATGCATGTGTAAATAACAACTCACATATGTCCAGTGACTTCGTAATGAACGAACGCTCGTGTGTGGGGGGTGGGGGATGTGTGTGTGTATTGTTTCATGAGATTTTGTTGCTGTTGTAGTTTATAGTGTCTTTATAATAATAATATGCGTTTTTGTTCTTGTTGTTGTTGCTGGGGCGCCATTAGTTTATAGTATGTCTTTATAATAATAATAATAATAATGAAATAATAAAGCAAAATTTGTTGTAGTAGTAGTAGTAGTTGTAGTTGCTGTAATAGTAGAAGCAGAACATCACATTTTCAGTATGATTAAGAGGTAATAATAATAATAAACAAATCCGAATTATTTAAAAAACTTTGAAATAATTTTAGTTAACATGGGGTGAATAATATAAATGTAAATGATTAATTAAAAAACAAAATGTTTTTAATAAAATAGTCTCATTATATATTAAAATATGATGTAAAGCAGTAAAACAGTAAAGCAGTAAAGCGAAGCCTATTATTCCCCTCTATTGCTAGACATTTGCGCTAATGATTTACTGTTTTACTGCTTTGAGGGTTATAAAGTCTGTTTTTAATGAAATTTCTTAAAATTTTATTATAAGTAAAATGTGTAATATGTTCATATCATAGTTCATGTGGATGGTAAACGGCTCTGTTGCTGTTGTTGTCGTTGTAGATGCTGTTTCATGCGTTGTTGTTGTTGTTGTAGATGTTGTTTCATAGGTTGTTGTTATTGTTGTTGTTGTTACCGCTGTAACAACAGCAGCAGTAGTGGGAGCAGACTTCATGGTCTTCAGGTGTAGAAGCTTTTGAGTTGAAAAGAATTGATGAAAAGTGGTAATAATAGCATCTATAGTAGTAGTAGTAGTAGTATCTCTCTCTCTCTCTCTCTCTCTCTCTCTCTCTCTCTCTCTCTCTCTCTCTCTCTCTCTCTCTCTGCGTTGATGGATATTTATATATCACTTTTTGTTTTTGCGTTTAAATTATAATAATAATAATAAAATTGAATAGTGGACCACTGCAGTTTTAAAATAAATAATAATAATAATAATAATAATAATAATAATAATAATAATAATAAATTGGATGGTGGATCACTGCAGGTTTAAAATAAATAATAATAATAATAGTTGTAGGGGTAGTAGTAGAAACAGTTTCATGTTTAGTAGTAGTAGTAGTAGAGTAGTAGTAGTAGTTGTAATAGTTGCAGTTGTTTGTAGCAGTCGTGTGGTAGCAGTAGTCATGAATATTAGTACTCGTTGTGAAGCACTCTTGTATATATATATACATATATATACTATATATATATATATATATATATGTAACCTTATACTTGTAACCATTTGCATATATATATATATCTTCTTTCTTTCTTGTATATATATATATAACCTTATATATATATATATATATGTATATATAAATTTAT
>JABUQX010139621.1:0-20399 GCA_015478945.1 Trachelipus rathkii
TTCGGTATTGCCGGTTCAGTTCGGATTTGGATTGTTTTAACCGTTTTCGCATTTATCATTGAAACGCTTTCAGCGTTCGTGCGCCACGCTCATATATATATATATATATATATATATGGTCAACGTTTCCGATTATCCGTCATATGTATCTTAAAAACTATTAATGCTACAATTAAAACGGAATACATTGCTGGAATTCTGGTCAAATGATCCTGGTCCTGGAAATGTAAAATTATATCTCAAAAACCTTAATAGCTACAACGGAATACATATTTGGAATCCTATTAAAATTTCATAAGAAAATGTAAAAATAATAATAATAAAAATTATTGTTAATAAATATAGTAATATGATTAGAAGAACTATTTAGAGACCTTTTACTGGTTTCTCGATAAAATAAATAGACTTTCTATTAGAAATTTTTGCTTTTTTTTTTTTACTAAAAGTACCCCAAGGGTATGCCGCACCGATGGCAGGGTCGGGGTCTCTCGGCCTTCCGGGAACTACGGGGTGGGACTAATTCCCCCCCTCCGGGGAGGGGTCTCCGGAACCCCGCTTCTTTGGTATTTGGGTTGTCGCGGGGGTTCCTCCACCCTCCCCTACGGGGAATTCATGGAAAACGTCCCCCTATGTTCCCCAATCGGCTCAAACCCCTTTAGTTATAAAAGCAAAATTTAATAGAAAGTCTATTTTATTTTATCTTGAAACCAATATAAGGTCTCTAAATGGCCTTCTAATCTTATTACTATATTTATTAACAATAATTTTTTTTTATTATTATTCCATTTCTTATGTGGCCCCAGGATTCCACTGCCCTTCCAGGACAACATTGAACTCAAGGCTCCTTTAACTCCATTTGTCACTCAGACCCCACAGGCTCAGGCATCAGGCTCTTCACTGCCTATATATGTATATATATATATATATATATATATATATATATATATATATATATATATATATATATATATATAAATATAATTTATATATATATATATATATATATATATTATATAATAAAATATTATATTAATATATATATATATAAGTTACCCATTTTTAAAAAAATTAATAAAAAATAATTAAAATTTTTAAAATAAAATAAAATGTTATGAAATTTTATTAAGTAAATAACATTATTAAAAAATATTTTAATTGCGAATATTTTAATAAATTTAGTTTATAATTTATATTCTTATTTCTTTAATTAACTTACGAGGGCTGTTGTTAAATATTCTGTATATTTATGAGTGTTACACTCCTAATTTTGAAATATTATTCAAGATGTAGAGATTGTAAACTTTTTTTCTTGTTATTTACAATTACCAAACTCTGACATCTCCGCCTCCCTAACTCCTATTATGCATTGTAAAAATTTTTTTTGGATCCAACTCCGACTTTGGCTCAACCCAAAACAATATCTTTGCTCAAGTACCACAAAATAAAATTCTTTTTCTGCGTCTCCACACCCATGATTATTACTCTTTATATTTCGGTTTAATTTATTGTAATAATAATAATAATAATAATAATAATAATAATATTGTATGTGTATGTGAAATAGTAATAATAATAATAATAATATGCGTATATATCCATGTGATTAAAATATATATATATATATATGTATATATATATACCTATGCTCATATATAATATGTAATAATAATATGTATGTAATAATAATAATAATAATAATAATAATAATTATGTAATAATAATAATAATATGTAATATGTGTGTATGTATGTGTGTAATAAGATTATGTTGATTTATGTGTGTGTGTAATAATAATATGTAATAATGTGTGTGTGTCTATATATATATATATATATATAAAAATATATTGTTTTACATAATTATATAAAGATACATATATATATATATATATATATATATATATATATATATATATATATATATATATATATATATATATATATATATATATATATATATATATCTCTGCAGGGGGTGTATTGATTCTTGTTATAGTGTTATACTTTGGTGAATAACCTGAAACATAGCATAATAACAAGAACCAATACATGGGGGACTTTGTGCATTCCTCCGACCCTAGAACTATTATGTGCGTCTGTCACATATTAAATCTTTTTAGTCTTCTTTCTCTCCTCATTTTTCGAATAATCAACATCTTCAAACCTCCTCCTCCATCACAGTTTCTATCTATCCCTCCTTTTTTTTATTCCCAAAAACCAGTCTCTTTACTTACTTTGTTCGTACTTTCCCTCTTTAAGAGGCTCTCCTCCCTTTTTTTTCACCACAGCCCCTTGGGACATCCGGTGCCTCTTCCCACATGGCTAGGGGTACTGTTGGAAGTGTATACAGATGGGGAGGAAAGACTGAGACATGGGTCTAGAAGGGAGGGAGGAATAATATATCCTGGTGGTAACTAATATTCATACAACAGAGATTTGGGTTGTACGACCAGTTTTGGGGGAAGTTCTCTGTGGTATTTGTTGGAGGGACATCACCATGAATGCGAAGTAATTTGAGTTCAACCAAGTCCATATTATTTTGTGGAATTAGTTAGTCGTTGGAAGAGCAGCTAGAGCGCTCATGTTTAGGAATGGGAACGATGAGAGTATCTGCCAAGCAAGCAGATTCAGAAATATATGTGGAATATGAGGCTGTTTCCATAGAAATGGTGGAGGAAGGTGTCACTGAAAAAGTGTCATCTTTTTGAGAGGGTTTTGCAGTTGCGATAAATGGTTCCGATATACGTACTGTTGGGTTGAAAAAGTCTAATACTGGAAACTTTGTCAGTGAGTCATCGTTTGGGTGATTTTGGGAGATTGGACAATTTGAGTTAAGATGGGAGACCTGGTCCCCTTTCATGCCGCAAACAGATTCAGAACGATTGGATTGTTTACGGTGTTTGCGTTGAACGGTTTTCCATTCACCTCCCTCGGAAACGCAGGAAGCATTAGACAGAGACTGGGTCGTCATGTCAAGCTCTATTTGGGAACTATAATCCATTTCATCTGATAAGGCATAGAATCTTTTAGGGAGTGCTAGAATAGGAAATCCAGAAGAGCAGTTACAGGACGATTCAGAAGAACTAGAATAATTCTGCAAGCTATCAGAGGGTTGATTGGTGAGTTGTTCAATAGCTGTGATAGCTTGAGTACAATCTATTAAAGTCATTTGAGAAGTCGGAAGTATGGGAAATGCAGGCGGGCAGGTTACAGTAACTTCCTGAGTTTCACTAAGATTTTGGGGAAAAGTTCTAATGGAATGGAGTTGTGTCGGTGGATTAACACGCGGAGGAAGGGGGCTTATGTAATTGCAGCATAAGATTGCCTTTGTTTTGTTGAATATTTGTCTTTGAGCTGATGTATGGCATCTCTCCTGTTATATTTCTTGCACGGTGTATAGCTCCAAGACCTCCTGTTCAAACAGGTAAGAAAGAAATTTTAAAGAAAAGGCACTGTGGGGGTCCTCCATAGTTTTTGCAGTGCGGTGTGTTTTCACAGGGAATGAGAAATTCATCTCCACAGACCGGGCATATGTCATACGGTCTACTTAAGTATTTTAAAGCAACGTCTGGGTCTGGGAATAAACGTACGAACACTGTATTATGTAAACCCTATTTTAATCCTCGAAGGTGGAAAAGGGGTACCAATAGTAAGCAGTAAACGAGGATTTGGGATATCAGACGAGTCCCGACGAGAGGGAAATCTATAAACGTTTGTAACGGGAAATCTTTTCTGTTGGAGTTTTCTTAAAATGACAGCAATATCTTCGTTTTACTATTAAAGAATAAATAGTGTCTTTGGATGTGTTTCTTATTTCATCAGGAGTGGCAATAAGAGGGATGTTTCCAAGGGACGTTAAGGATGACAAGATGGAACTTTGATTACAAGTAATAGCTTGAACGACAAGGGACCCGTTTCTTATTAACGTGACTAGGGAGTCTTCAACTCCTAAAGTTTTTTCAAGTGCATCACTAAGAATAATGGTTCATTGCTCAGTAAAAGCTTTGGAGGTAGTGGATCACAATAAGTAATACATCGGGAATGTTGTGTCAGCTTGCGGTCCCCGGGGGGGGGGGGAGCAGCATGTGGAGTAAACAAATGAGAACGACTAGGGCGAGGGACACCTTTTCGGGATTGCCACCTCCGCTTGGGCACCTGTGGTGTCGAAGACTTACCAGGCGACGAACCGCTGAGGTTATGCAGAGGACATTTAGGTATAGTAGAAGAAACTGAAGCGGAAACAACTAGTCTAGGAGTATGACGGACCAAGGTGGGATCAGGCTGGGAACCCTGATAGATGGTAATAATGCGTTTGTTCTTGAATAGCCAGTTTCATAAAAATTAAACTACAGATTTCTTCCCCATAGATGAGCAATTATAACAATGAAGCAAATTAAACATAAAAGTAAAAAACAGGATGGGCTGGAAAAGCCGTATATTTAATAAGGAAGAGTAGTAAGTCCGTCTCCCCAAAACAGGTCACAAACCAGAGACTCACACAGCTTCCCGGACCCTACCCTGTAGGTTAGGCTGCGGATGTGGCCTCGAAAGATCCTCCCGGAGCACTACGCCGGTTTCCCACGCGTGAACAGCACATAACCTAAATAACTTCACGATGGAACCCGAGATTATGCATCAAAGTGCAGAACAGCCTCCTTCGCGGTGAACTCGAAGGTTCGAGTCCCCTACAATTGACGACTCGGTCATTAGGGGCAAAAACAGGTTTCTCTATTGTACCCTCATCCACAAGGAGGAAGAATGAGGTGGGCTGAAGACCCATATAGAGACAATTGTCTCAAAAAGACCATCCTCATAATATCCATAACATAGAATGGTCACCTTCTTCCAATGGAATTGTCGTGGCTACTGCTCTAATTATAAGGAACTTGTTCAATTAATAAACATATGTACACCAAAGTGCATATGTTTGCAGGAACTTCGATTAGGTTATCGCGACTTCTTCCAACCGTTCCAATCGCCACTATTCTCTATAGAAGGAGGTGCAGGAATACTCATTCATACTGTTCCGTATTCTACAATCCCTCTTCAAATTAGACAATGTTCATCGTCTGTTAATAGGGATCAGTTTATCATTATGCATCATTTCAATCTCGTCTCGTCCAGGTTCTCTTATCTCTTTTCAATTAATCAGTCCAATATAAGGGGGAATATACTGGCTTATTAATGAATAGTTATTTTGGATGTCTTGGACTGCCTCCAAAGTAACCTCTTCAGAATATGCCTCTCATACATATTATTATTATTTCCCATACACTCTCTTTTGTCTAGACTGTATCTACTAATTTACACACAATGCGTTCTCATCGGATACATTCTGCATCAGTTCTGTAAGGGATTTACGGGTTTCAGTATTCAATCAATTTAGTAAAAATTATCAAAGATATTTATTAATATCTCAATAAATCAAGGGGATCTAATTGTCACAATACTATTCCTTCGAAGAGTTAATTTATTTTATTTTCTATTTATTTCTCAAGAACAAATTTAATATATAGGTCATGTCTACCTAATTCAATTTTAATTATTACATAGTTTTAGTAATTTGTAGAATCAATCTCTCAATCTTCAAGTTTGTCTTGCTCTCAATTCGAAAAATACTGGATGACTTTAGATATCTATGAGCTTTGACCCCTTGTTTTGCGTCTTGACACAACGGAATACAGGGTTATCAACCTAATGTTTAGCCTCGCAATTACTACATGGGCTTCTTCAAGACATTATATCAATCTCTCATAGATTTATTACTATAATCTGTCGTCTATTACATACTCTCTCTATATTACTCTATCATATATCTTATCACTATACTATTATTCTAATATATATATCTCTATATACTTATACAGCTCGTCATATTTATACTATCTACTCTATATCTTTATCAATCTCTACTATATATATTACTATGATATATAATTATACTATATATAGTATTATATATATATAATGATCTAATATAATTAATATGAGCTATTTGTGCTCTACTATTATTATTATGGCTGGTTATATATATAATATATCATATCTACGTATATTCTACTCTGCATGTATATAGTACTACAATGGCTTATATTCTATAATATTATTATACTTATATCCTATATTCATATACTAATCTTACTTCATAGTTATCTATATGTATATTATATAATTTACAAAATCTCTCCTCCTCTCTACACTTGGGTAGGCTGATTTTATATCTATATATATATCAGCTATATATCTCTATATATATTCATATATATTATTATTATGTCCATTATATATTATACGTATATATATTATGTATATATATATATATATATAACTATTAATATATATTAAATAGTATATATAACTACATAATATATATTTAATTAATACTTATTATATATAATATATACTCTATAATATATATACTATGATATCTATAAAAATTCTGATATATATTACATATTTTCAGAGGGGTGGAGTCCGGAGGTCGGGAGTGGGGAGTGAGTGGTAATTTTGAAGAGGTGGAGTCGGAGTCGGAGTCGGAGTCGGAGTGTCATTTATGAGAGGGCGTGGAGTGGAGTTCGGACCCGAGAGTAGATGTCATAAATGGATGGAAGTAACAATCCTGTTTTGTTGCTATGGAATATCTTCCAAATTTCTCCATTGTGTCCTGACATGTTTAGGATTTATTTTTTCAAGCTTTTTATATATTTCTTATTTATGTTTACATGTCATTATAAATGTTTTATAAGGGATTAAATTATCACTTACTTTTATTAATTTTTGATGAACTTGTGATTGTAATTTGAAGCGATAATTGATCAGAGGTTCGCCTTATTGTGAGATGGTCGTTGCAGGTTGGTAATAAGTCTGGAAACTAACGTAAATATTCTGTTCTATCTAATCATTATCATGAGGCAGTAAAATTGGGTGGAGTTTTTCATAACGTAGGTTGTTTTGGCGTGGTTTTGCCTGCGGTTTTGTTGCAGCTCTTACGCCCTCTCGCTTCTTGCTTTACTTCTTTCTCTTTATCTTTAACTCTGTCAAAATTAATTCTATGTGTTCCTTTTTTCTTTATTCTCGGAGAATAATACTAAAGTATACAACATATTTTTCTGAAAACTCGTTGATAACTTTAATTCTTCCATTATGTATTTTGTGGGTTTTAGTTTTAATAACGCTTTTTACTATCAATTTTTCTTGGAGATTTACATAATTTTTTATTTAATAATAACAAAATAAAGCTTTGGTATTTTTATTTGTGAGAAAAATCACAATTTCTAGATAAAAGTTTTGTATGGGTGCTTTTGTCATATTTAAAATATGGCTATTTATCGATGGTTGGTGGAGTAGAGTATCAAAAATTTTATCGACTTGCAAATTCTCTTCTCTCTCCCGCATTTTAAGGACTATACAGACTAATCATAACTTTTATTAGATAGGGCACCAATTTTTATGGATTTTCCGCTCGCCTCTTGTACGAACATCCTCTCCTCTTTACACGTCTCGCACCGTCTCATCTCTTAGTTTACGATTCATTTCTTGAGTTTCCTTCAAGGCTTGAATATTGCACCATCGACTTAGATACCTTAAGTGACCTCTCTCTCTATTTTTTTTTTTTTTTCCTCCTCTAATTCTTTCTTTCATGATTAAAAGTCTTAGGTTCTAAACAGGATCTCTCTACTAGTATTGTTCTTTTCTTTTATCGATAATTAATTTACCCATATTTAATATAAACATTTCAGGAACAACTGTGGATGGATTTAAATACTTTTGATTTTTAAAGATGCTTGTCAATGGTTTTATGATTAGATTAATAATACTACCGTTAAGGGATTATAATGATATATTATAGTGATATATATAAATTATGATATTAATATTTATGTCTTTTTTTATTATATAGTTTTTTATATTTTCATAATTTATATATAGGAATATGATTGGTAAAAAGAAGTATTAAGTATTGATAAAAAAATAAAGGGTTTATTCTATTCTATGCATTTTTTATTTATCTATTTGGTTTTTAGATAAAGGATCTTTAATCCCCTGGAGGGTTTTAATATGTTATCTGTTTTCTTATATATCATTATATATTATCGTATTATATATATATTATTACTAATCTATCTATGTATATATATTTCCTATTATATATTATTATAATATAATATATATATATTATAATTATATATATTACGTTGAAGAGTGATGTGTTTTCGTTCTAAGATTGTACAAGGTAGTGTAGACCCTCATTGTGTTTTGCGACATACATAGAGTCTAAAAGTCTTACAGTACAACTGGGTTCACGATGGGACAATTTATGGGGCGCTGTTAGGTGTGAGAATGAACTTGATTAAATTCAGAAATGAACCTGTCTTTCTATCGAAGTGTGTGGTGTTAATGGATAAATTAGAGGAATAATCTGAAAGTACGTTATGCAATGGTTTCGATCTATGTGGAAAGGCCTGGATGATAGTTCTTCGTGTTTATTGGTTCATTTAAGGGTCTTCGCTATAAGTGGTTGCAGTGTGCTGAGTCCGAGGGTGTGCTTGTGAACCGATTGGAAAAGTGAGTGTTGGTTAAGTACGTTAAATGTGGAGTGATAGAGAAAATG
The DNA here is from genome assembly GCA_015478945.1 of Trachelipus rathkii. Lineage (NCBI taxonomy): Eukaryota > Metazoa > Arthropoda > Malacostraca > Isopoda > Trachelipodidae > Trachelipus > Trachelipus rathkii. The sequence continues at coordinate 8,611 of JABUQX010139621.1, forward strand.
ATGAGTTTGGCAGCAGCGAGAAGAAAGGTGCATAAATAGTAGTGAATAGCGAGGTTTTGTGATTCGAGGGTTGTCATTGTTTGTTGGTGTTCCCTCTTCTTTCTTTCCCTCTCCCTCGCGTCGATGCGTCTGTATTATCTCGTTTTCTCTTCTCTCTCGCCCCCGTCTTTCTTTTGTTACCTTTGTCTCTTTTCGTTTCTTGATTTCGTGGTCACCGTCCTCTAACTCTCTAAAAATACTGGAATATTCGTATTGGTTCGAAATTATTACGATCCGTCGTCATTGTACCTTGTACTCTCACTCTCTCTCTCTCTCGGCCAAACTAATTTCGAGGTCTTAAACAATTTAAATTTTAGAGTATTTATTTATAAATGGAAGGTAGAAATTATTTATACTAAATAATAAACTTATAGAATTACCTTGGGACATGCTTTCCTCTATTTGTCCTCTCGGGGTTTGTCTTTTTCCTGGCGTCTCAGGATTCTGTAGACAATATCGACTTCATGTTGTAATACTTTGAAGTTATGGGTTTCTGTGTAATTCTATATGAAGTATGTTCTCCTCAGAAAGCGGGCTTATGGTATTGTTCACGGGTGAACATTTTACATATTTTTCATTGATTTATATGCAAAATTTAGCCATATTCTTTTATCGGTTGTCATTCAGATATTGCTTTGTTATAAGAATGCCAATTGCAGTACGTGGTATATGGGGTGGTTTAAATTGTATTTGTCTCTGATCTCTCTTCTCTCTTCCCTGAAACTCTTTTTTTGTAGTTCTTCTTTTTTTCTTCTATCTCGTCTCGAGTATGGACGAAGATTTGGCTCTTTGGCTTTTCGGGGAATCTCTTAATCGGTTTTATCTCCTCTCCTCTCTTTAAATTGTTTGTCGAACATACTTTGTTGTGAAAAGGATTGTATGAATTTGTGCACGATGTAAGGGTCTGTTATTCTAATAGACTTTGGTTTTCTTAATTTTGATTTTGCAAGAATTTATCTGATATTAAATTTCGAAAGGATGCACTTATAGCTCAGCATTGTGAACGGCTGGTCGCCCTTCTTTATGTAATTTTCAAAAGATTGACAGGCGCGCGGACTGTATACTACAAAACGATAAACATTAGAGAAGGTTATAAATATAAATCCGACTGGATCACAGGAGATTTATCTCAGTGCTTTGGTATCCTCGTCCCTCTCCTCCCTCGAGATTTATTAATTTAAATCAATTGTTTTTGAAAGATCCGTCTTTCTTTTCTGTGCAAAATCATTAAGGACAATTACTTCATTATCCATCAATGATGTTATGTAATATGTTTTGATATTATATTTCTTCTCTGCAATCGGAGCTTCAAATGGTATCATTTGTTTTTTTATCGTTTGTTTGGGTTAAAAGGCAACTTTTAAATTTTCTTGAGTACATGTGAAAAATATCATAACAATCGAACAATTAAACAGGTGCGTAGTGTCTGAGAATCCAGGTCAAAAAATGCCTCGGTTAGGTATAAATTGTGTGGGAATACTTCGTGTGATTATCGATAAGATGACTATTCCAAATTTAGTCAGGGTTAAATTTATTTTTAAATAAGGATGAAAAGATAATCAGACTTCATGGAATAATCTAAATCTACTTGACAGGAGTTTTTTCTTGGATTAGAGCTTCAGAAATTTCAGGTGAAAAGGAAGATTTACCTATATCTCTTATGTGATCAATTTCTGGTTTTACGTATTCATGTACTTTTCATAGCGATTTAGGATTAGAGCTAAGTTTTAGGAGCGATTGACATCTAGACATGTAATGTTCTCTATCATCTACTGAAGGCTTAGAGGATCGTGAAAGAAAATAGATCATTGTACTTATTCTTTTTGGGGTTGTGAGGATGGTTGGGTCAGTGCTCTCTTCTCAGGTAAATTGTTAGGTCTCCTCTTGGTACAATTTAGCTACTGTTTCGTGAACGATGAATATGTGGTAATCTAGTTTTGTCGAACTGTCGTACGGAATCGAGGTGATTGTTCTTTTTGATGTAACAATTCTACTCTGTCGGTTGTGCTTCATGTTAAATCTCGCTGTCTCTCGTTTGGAATATTAGAGCTGAGTATTAGGTAGTGGGATTTCTGGTGTATTTTCATTTTTTTTAGTGGTGGTTTTGAATAGAGAGAAGTAAAAACAAAGGTAATAACCAATGTACCTTTATTTTGTGCATTATTTTTGTTTGTGTTATTATTATTAAATTGTAGTGATTCCCATTTTCTAGCAACCGTATGGGCTTGCTGTAATTGCCCTTTTTGCGCCGCTTAATTTTATTGTTTAATTATTCTGGTTACACGCTCTTCCTTACTTTATTTTATTCACATTCCACATTTATATCACTTCAACATTCCAATTTTTTTCGTTCGTTTGTTTATCCTCAGTTTTGATCATTGTTTTTGGAGGACATGGTTTCTATTATATGGGAATACGATAATTGTATAGGGTTTAAATCAAGTATTCCATTTCTCGGGGGTTAGGAATCTGAGGAGATTAAAAGTTTGTTCAAGATTAAGAGGATTGTTTTGTGGAACGGAATTCGAACGTAAGGTCTCTCCCGGATTGGTATCAATAAAACAGATAAAGGGGGGACATCATGATCGTAATGTTGTGTTATATTCACAGTAACGATGGTGAAAATAGAAGAATGTTTGAATTTTTATTAGTTTGCTTATTGTTTTTATTTGTTAGTTTTCGAATCTAAGTTAAAATTTTTAAATATTATTATTATTATATCATGTGACACTCATATTTGATGATAAAACAGGGAAGTGTAGATGGGTCTCGAGGGATGCCAGAGAAGTTTCTTATAAATTTTTATTATTAATTTATTATTAACTTTTTATGTGATTGATGGGTGAATGTTTTTTTAGTTTGAGCTGGATTGTAATGGGATTGTGTAGGCCTGGATTGTGATCCAGTTAAGTTGAGCTGTATCAGTTTGGCGAGGTTACGAATTTGGTTAGAAGAAGGAAAGAGGTGAAGTATGATGAAGAGAGCATACCAGAAAAATGTATTAAGATGTTGATGAGGATTTGTGAGTTTATTAAAAATCTTCGTGGTGAATGTCATTTTGGGTTGTGTGATGAAGTTGGATTTGTTGTTACGGGTTAATTTGTCACTCTCCCAGTTTATTTTCTCTGTTGTATCATCTCTTCTCAGATTGTATATTTTTTTTTTTAGTAGAATAGATGATTGATGACGTAGAGTTAAGGGTGATAAGATTGATTAAGAGGTGTTCAGGAATCAAATAATAAAAAACTGGGTAAACAAGGTAAAAGAATGAGTGGTGGGGTTTATACCTCCGTTTATTATAATATTTTTTTTTCTAATTTACACTTTATTAATCTATTCATTAATTATATCACTTATTAGTTATTTAACGGATTTTTGTTATAAGTTAATTGTTTTTTCTCTCAGGAAAATTACAATCTATAATGAATAATCTTTTTTAAATTATAGTTAATTATTTAATTTATGATTAATTATTATTATGTAGTGATGTGTTTAGTGATACTGATATTCTTATTAATTTCGCTTTATTATATATTTTGTATCAATCATTATTTCATTATATTTATATTATTATTTATTACTCGTTTTATTATTAATTATTTTATTATTTTATAGAAAAAGGTTTTTATTATTATTGACTTAGTATTATTATTAATATATTATATTGATATTAATTATTATGGTTATTTTTTTATTTTTTGGGTTTCGTTCACTACTGGCGTTGCCTTGGTTCTAAAATCTCTGCCTCCTCCTCCCCCGTTTATATTCATTATTATTATATTATTATTATTATAATTATTATTATGTATTATCTATTATCTATTATATTATTATTTAATTATTCTATTATTCATTACTTCTTGGTAAATTATCTATGTAATTTTTTAATTATAATTATAATATAATTATTGCAATGTATTGTAATTTTGTGTTTGTTTTTGAAATCCATGTTGATATAAAGCTAAGTTTTTTTTTATGGTTGTTAATGAAGTTTTTTTGTGAGAATTGAAATATGAGAGATTTTGATTTAAATCATATTGGAAGGTAATCAACAGTATAGGTTGTATAACGTTCAATTTATTTGGAAGATGTAGTAATTAAAGTTGAGAATAGAGAAATAGAAAAATATTAATCATTTATAGATAGTGTTTGTGGGTATGTAAAGTAAAAGAAGAAGATATGGAGTGCAATTTGGTATAAAAATGTGATATAGTAGGTGGAAGAGATTAGACCAGCTAACAACTTATGTGGAAAGGTAGAGAGGATATCTTAGAGATTGATTTGGTCAAAAGATAAAGATATTAGGAGAAATTGTATATAGAAAGTTTATGATTCGATAGGAAATATAGAGTATAATTGTATAATATTGTTGAGTTTATGTTAACGTGATTGGAGGAACACTGGAGATGTGCAGAAGGCAAAAAGAGGGGTTTTCTTAGAGATAATTTGTTGTGAGAGAGTTTGGGTACGGGAGTGAATGAGTAGTAGATATCTTCTTTCTGTCTGCCACTGTTTTGGAATGTTAATATCTGAGTATTATATATATAATAAGGCATATATTATATTAGGTTTAATGTTTTTTTTTTTGCTTTATTTATTTAATGGTTTTTATTTTATTTTAAAAATTTGATGTAGGTATTTGTTGGATTTTTATTAGTTATAACAAGGTGTTTTTTTTTTTTGTCGATGCGTTTATTTATTGTTCGTTGGTGATAAGGTTGCTTAACTACGGTGCTAACCTGTCTCTCGAAGCGTCGGTCTGTTGGGTTAATAAACGTTGTTGGATTGATTCGGTCGTTTTGAGTTTGATTGTGTTTTTTTTATGGTTTAATTTATTGTGTTAGTGGTGGCTTCGTTGATTTTGGGAAAATTCGAATTTGTTGGATTTAGGTTTTGTTTTTTAATCGTTCTAATAAGTTTTTTTTTTAAAACTAGGACTGTGTGATGATAATTTTGTTTGGTGGCGTAAGAAAGAAGTATTGGGTCCTGAAACGTGAGAGAAAAGGGGGGGAAGTAATGGAAGGAAGACTGTCGCGGGGACATAGGATCGTAGGAGGTAATGATGGGTATGGGCTGGTGAAGTGCGGAGATTATGGATTAGGAAAAAGTAGAGAAGAGGAAAGAGGAAGAGGAAGCGAATATGAGAAAGAAAAAAAGGAAGATGAGATGTAATTCGAAAAATGAGAGGATAGGAAGAAGAATGAGGGAGGGAGAAAAAAATAATGAATGTGTGTTTCTGGTGGGGACGTTGTTCTGTGCAGCTTGGGAGGGAGGAAGGAAGTGGGAGGGATTATTACGGGCTCTCAACGTGCGAGCTGTCAATCAGTAGCTAGGTCTCGGGGTTCTCTCGGTTCGGGTTAGCGGTTCAGTGAATATTAGGAGGTCTGAAAGGAGGATTAGGGAAGCGATTTAGTGACCAGGAGAAAGGAGAAGTGTTAATTTTTAATGAAAGCAGGACGTAGATTTGTGCAGAGTTACAGAGGGAGTCAGATGCGAGTGATGGAAGATGGAAGAAGAGATTGTAAGTGTATAGTGTGTATTACATGAAGAATGCATCACAGAATGTAGAAGATATTCTGGTAAAGGAGATAAAATGAAAGAAGATAAAAATAGAACCAAGAAGGAGAAAGAAGAAAATGAAAAAGAAGAAGTAAGGTATAGGTATGGAAACCTAGTAATAAGGGAATTAGAGATATTACGGATCTCTGTGTCTCTTTCCCGCTCCAGATATGAAGCAGATGTAGAAATATTCAATACAATGATTTGATGTAATACAAACACACATCAAAAAAAGGTAAGAAGACGATTATATTTAGATATTCTTTTATTCTTCTTTTGTTTAAATTAGATCTCGGTATTTCATTATTATAAGTTGTAGCTGTGTAGTGATGAGAACGGAATGAGAATTATTGATTTATTCGTATATGTTGGAGGAAGTTTTTTTGGTTATTATTTATTTTTTTGTTTATATTAATTAATTTGTTATATTTAGATTTAAATGTATAAAGTGATAGGAGGATGTTGAAGTAGAGTTGAGAAGGATGTTTTTTTTTTTTTTATTAAGTGTAAAAGATAAGAAGATTTTTTTTGAATTATAAATGTCTATGAAAGTTATTGTTTTGAGAAAGGGTTAGAGAGTATGAGAGTTTTGAAAAAGGGTAGGTTGATGATAAGGTGATTTTTTTTGGTTAGAGTTGAGTGAGTTTTGGAAGGGAGAATGTTGATTTTATAAGGTATCGTGAGTGTGGGTGAGAGAGTACTTTAAATATTTGGATAGTGTTGAAATAAGGTTAAAAGAGTTTCAAGGGGGTTGTAACAAGTAAATCGAGTGTGAATTGTATTTGATCAATGACAGGAGAGGCACGCACTACTAGCTGTTAGATCCGCAACGACCCGTGGAGAAGTGGGAACAATTGGATCGAAGGGTTGAGTGTTTGGGGATGAGGGGATAATGAAAATAAAATGTAATAGAAATGATTCAGAGATATTTATAGTGCAAACGCTCGTCCTGAATCTATTGGACATTATTTAAGGGAACGATTTTATAATTAGAGGTTTTTGTTTTTGAGATTGTTTGTGAGAATTTTTTTTATTTAGTCAGCATAGAGAGAATGAAAAGTAGAAAGAGAGATGAAGATAGGACAGAACCCAGAGGAACACCAATGAAGAATATATGTTGTATTGTTAATGGGTATAAATGCTAAAGTATAAAGTAATGTAGGTATGTATAAGTGATATTATATTAAGTTGATGGTAAAATTTTTAGAAGATTTATATGTGGATACGAATGAAGAAGGTGAATGAAAAGGAGGTACGATGCGATGAGTGAATGTGTAATAAGTATAAGAAGAAAAAAGTATGGGTAATAGGAGTAGATAGAGAATTAGGATACCAATAAAGGGAAATGTGAGAGAGAATATGTATACGGGACTGAACAGTAGAGAATGAGGGGGTATGGAATGTGAATGTTTTAGGTGATGTAAGATGGGAAGTTTGATTTAAATAATGTATGGGGAAAATGGGAAATGTTGTTAGTTGGTGGCAAGTGGGAATATGGGAGTATGAATGAACATGAGAAATATTGATATGGAAAGGAAGAAATAGAAGAAATAATTCAAATAATTTGATTTACTGGAAGGGGGTGAGATAGGATGTTAAGTTTTGTTGTGTGGAATGGGAAGTTAGGAAAAGGAAGTAGGTTGTGTGAGATATTGTCAGCAAGAGTTTGGATGATTGTTTGTGAGTGGAAAGATCGAGTAAGAGGTAATTTAGGAATGTTGAGGAGAAGTGGGGAATATGATGGGACCTGAGGGTAATTTTCGAGATTATGGTTGGGGTTGTCAATTGTTAGAATTGTGTAACGGTTTTGTAGTTTTGGGGTAGGAGGAAAAGGTGAGTTGCAGATTGTGATTGGGATGTTTGAGGAGTAAGTGATGGTATGTTGGGATAAGAATACATAGGATGAGAATGAATCAAAATTGTAAGTTGATGGGTGGTGAGTAATGCGGTTATGGAAATGTGTGTTGGTGAATCGGAGGGAAGGAGATTAGAGATTGTTGATTACAGAGAAAATTGTATGGATTGTGGTTAAAGATTGATCGGTAAGGATTGTAGATGAATAATAAGGAAATGTATGTGGAATGAAGTAGGTGTGTATGGATAGATTAGGTAGGAGGTAATTGGTAAGGAAAAGAGAAAGTGGTGAGGGGTGTTATAAAAGATGGTGTGTAGGGTTTACAGCTGGTGGATCCTTAAGTGGTGGGAAGGGGCTGAGTGTTGATAGGGAAGGGATTGTAAGTGCGGATGTATTGAGTGCATGGTTGATTTGATGCCATTATCTGTGAGTGATTAAAGGTTTATTTTATTTCCCTTTGAGTGAAGGAATAGAAGGGATTTGATTGATATGGGGTTGGTAATGTAGTTTATAAAAGTGCGTATGATAGAATGAATATAAGGGATGAGCCATAATTATAGATGGAAAAGGAAATATTTATTTTGTTGAGTTAGGTATTTGTGGATTTGATTGTTGGGGTTAATTATAGTGCGGATAATGTTTTTTTTGAGGAGGGTTTATTGGTTGTAGTTGGTTGTTATGATTTTAAGATTATGTAAGTGAACTATTGGAATTTTTGTGTTTAATTTGATTTTGGTTGTGTTTAAAAAGTATGTATTTATGGGAAGTGTTAAGATTTGGAGTGTAGTTTTATATTTCTTGTTATTGCTGATTCTGAGGAAATTTATTCGCTTTAGAGTAAGTTATTATTTATTGTATTGAAGTGTAGAAGGATGAAGTATGATAATTTTTTAAATAGATTTTAAACCAGGTAGGTTATATGATGGAGTGGGATAGAGACGGGGGGGATGTGTTTTTGGTATTATTGTAGTATTATTGATTTTTGAAATCATTAATAGTATATTTATAAATGAGTATATCTTTTTATTATTGAGATTAGAAATGGGTAGGCATCATGCCTTCAAAAAAGGTGTGAAGGATGGATCGATAATGGGAGGTGAAAAGTAGGGGCGTGGTGAAAGGCCACAGTACGGGCAATAGAGTGTGGAAAGTTTTTGTGATAAGGAAGATATTTTGAAAGGAGGTGTGTGGTTAATGTAATGTGTAAGGTTGGAATGTAGATATGTAGTGGTGGATTGAAAGATGAATGGTTTATGGGGTGTAGATGAAAGTATAGAGTGAAAAGGGTTGCAAATGTATTTGATAGTATATTAGATATGGACAATCTTAGAGTAGAGGTGATAGTGAAAGTGTGAATGTGCGAAAAGCGAGGATTGAGAGGATAGAGGGTTGGTGTTTGATGGTTTGGGATAGTTTTGGATTCATGTTATTGATTATAGGGAAGAGAAGAGAGAATAGTTTGTGTTTAATGTATTTAAGGATTTTTTTAAGGTGATTATGAGAGGAGATTGGGTGCAATGTTATTAATATAGATGAGTATGGTTGAGAAAGATATAAGTTAAATGAAGTTTGGAATGAAGTAATGGAACAAAAGAAGATTTGTAACGAATTTTGGGAAAGGAGAAAGTGCTAAACAAAAATGATAGGAGAGATTTTTAGGGAAAGTGATGCATTTGCATGAACGTAATTGTGTATACTTGGAAGATATCAAAATTAAAAGCACATGATCAGTATTTTTAAATTGAGAATGAGATTGGAAGAGCAAGATGGTGAAAGAGTTAATGTCGATGAGATGAGTGTGTGAAAGAGAGTGTGAGTAATTGGTAATAGTTACAGATTGTGAATAGTGAGAAAGACTGAGGAAGTAGGTTATGGTACTGATAATCGTATAATGAAAAGTAACGGTGAAGATAGGATTTTGTGTGTGGTGTACATTGTTGTATAGTATTGAATGGGAATGAAAGTATTTACGAAAATGGAATCTTGGTGATGGATATTATCAGATGAGGTGGAAAGAAATGTAGGTTGTGACATGCTTTTTTTGAATGACTAAGCAAAGGTATTAATCAGTTTTCAGAAAATTTGAGAATTTGGTTGGCAAAGTGTAGGCATAGATTTTAAGAGGGCGTGATGTGATTTGAAATGATTTTCAAATAGCAAGAATGTGATGTAGTGTTTAATAGATGATATATTATGAGATGGATACATTTTAATGACCAATTGATTAGTGAATTATAGTGGTTGAATAATTATGAGGATGTAGGTAAAATTTAAATGAAGTGAGAAATGTGAATGGTTTTGCGGATGAGGTTGAATTTTTAGGACTAGGGTTAGTGCGAAGGGTTGATAGAAAGGAAAAAAAAGTTTAGTTGATAAAGTTAGGTAATTTTTAAAGGGAAAACAAAGGAATGTTCGAGAGTGATGGGATTTTAGGTTGGTAGGTTTGGAAGGAAGTTTATTGAATAGAATTGTTATGGTGCCAACAATTCATGGAAATGGTAAAAAGAAAGTACGATTGTGAAATGAAATGGACCAGAATGAATGATAAGCATGTTATGAGAAGGATTGAATCGGGAGAGTTGCAAATGAGTAGAGATGGCGTATCCAAGATTAGTGAGTATGCTGATTATTGAAGTGTATATTAGAGGATGAAGTGGTATACTTATATGGCAGCATTAATTTTATCCTTAAAGGTAATTTGATTTTTTTTTTTGGGATTGAAGAAAAAGAATAATCCAAAATATGTTTGTGAGAAAATTTATTTCGTTAAAGCTAAATTTAAGTACGATATGATAAGAGGTTGGATGAATTGAGGTTTTGTTTGAAATCGTTGGTGTTTGTAAGGTATTAGTTTGTGGATGTGTTCTGTCTCGGTTATTTAGTGTATTTGGATGGGAAATGAAGGAAAGTTGTATAGTAGGCTAATTTCGGTGAAAAATTTGGAGGTATTTGGTGATTTGGATTATGTGGTGAATTATACAGGGTGTGAGAGGAATGAGATTTGCAGAAATTGATATGTAAGAATGAGGGAGTGAGAGAAGAAGTGAAAATGGTGATTGATACGAGTATATTGGTGATAAGTGAAGGATATGAATAAAGGGTAAGAGGAGTAAAGAGGTGAGGTTGTATTTATTGTCCGAAAGTGGTGTTGATTATTGTTTACAGATTAGCAAGGGGATGGGTTGGTTAGATAATAGTCTGAGAGTAAATAGAAGAATGCAGAGGGAGTTATGAGCTTAGTAGTGATGGTAAGAAACAATGAGAGAATAGGATTTTTAGTAAAGGTGAGACAAGTAGATTAGGTGAGAGAGTTAAAGATATGTGTATGGAGGTGTTGATTTTGTTGGATTAAGAGGTGTGGTTGTGTGAGTAAAGTGTTTTAAAGTAGTATTGTGGTGAATATGGGGGAAAGAAGTATAATTTATAGGAGTGAGGGGATTAGAAAGAAAAGTGTAGGAGAGTTGAAATTTAATAGTGTATTGAGTGGGGTAATTATAATGGGTAATAGCGAAAAGAGTTATGATAGGAAGTAATGTTTTGGAAAAGGGAGTAGAAGATTGTGTAATTGTGGATGACAAGAAGGATGTAAATGATTTGTCAATGGGGAGATTGAAAAGGTAGTTGTTAAATTGGACGAAATGGATGAGTGGTGAGAAAGGAATGAGGTGCAGGTGGATGGTGGTTATAATGTGGATTGTTGAGAACTGGTTCATTTCTTTGGTGTAATGAAACATCAGTAGTACGAGAGACTTGAAAATGATGTGGAGATAATAGTAAGGAAAATTAAACTACCAAGGGGATTTGGAGAATGAGGAGAAATAGTGTAGATTGGAAGAGGTTTTTGTTAAAGTAGAAGATAGGAATTGTTAGAGAGAGTTGGACATAGGTTGGTATGTGATACATGGGAATAGAATGAGTATTGTTGTTATTTGTGGATATGATTTTAATGAATGAATGGGTTTCAGTAGACTAGAATGAAAGATTGATTGAATATGGCATGAGAAATGTTTGAATGAAAGGGGATGTTGCCTGAGTAATTTAGTAGGAAATCTGTAAAAGTTGTTGTAGGTGAATTGAGGATGTTCGGTGAATCTTGAGGAGAATGTGAAGTATGGAAAAAAGAAGATTGTTCAAATGGTATGTGAGTTTTGAGAAAATTTTGTTGCAGTATGATAAGGTGTATGGTGGGATAAAAGTTGATAAAGATTGTAGTGTTTGAAGAAAGTTTGTTGTGTGTGAAGTAGATGTGGTGTATTATATTAGGAAAAGTGTAGAGAGAAAGAATTTATGTTATAAACTATTTAATGATATGGCAAGTAGATAATCGCTTTAGGTG
>JABUQX010139622.1:0-10000 GCA_015478945.1 Trachelipus rathkii
ACTAAACCAATAGATTAATACTAACATAAGAACCTAAACTAATAGGTTAGGAGTAACATAATAACCTAAACTAAGAGGTTAGGACTTACATATTAACCAAAACTAATAGGTTAGGACTAACATAATAACTTAAACTAATAGGTTAGGACTAACATAATAACCCAAACTGATAGGTTAGGACTAACATAATAACCTACACTAAAAGGTTAGGACTAACATAACAGCCTGAACTAATAGGTTAGGACTAATATAATCACCTAAACTAACAGGTTATGACAAGCATAATAACTAACAGGTTAGGACTAACATAATTAACTAAACTAATAGATTAACACTAAAACAAGAACCTAAACTAATAGGTTATTAGTAACATAATAACTTAAACTAATAGGATAGGACTAACATAACAGCCTGAACTAATAGGTTAGGACTAATATAATCACCTAAACTAACAGGTTATGACTAGCATAATAACTAACAGGTAAGGACTAACATAAATAACTAAACTAATAGATTAATACTAACATAAGAACCTAAACTAATAGGCTAGGAGTAACATAATAACCTAAACTAACATATTAGGACTAACATATTAACCAAAACTAATAGGTTAAGACTAACATAATAACCTAAACTAATAGGTTTGGACTAACAAAATAACCTAAACTGATAGATTAGGACTAACATAATAACCTAAACTAACTTGTCAGGACTAACATAATAACACAAACTGATAAGTTAAGACTAACATAATAACTTAAACTAATATCTTATGACTAACATAATACCCAAACTAATAGGTTAGGACTAACATAATAATCTGAACTAATAGTTTAGGACTAACATAATAACCTAACCTAATGAGTTAGGACTAACATTATAACCTAAATTAATAGGTTAGGACTAAAATAGTAACCAAAAATAATAGGTTAGGACCAACATAATAACCTAAACTAATAAGTTAGGACCAACGTAAAAAAACTAATAGGTTAGGACTAACATAATAACCTAAACTAATAGGCTAGGACTATCATAATAATCTAAACTAATAGGTTAGGGCTAAAATAATAACCTAAACTAAGAGGTTATTACTAACAAATTAAGCTAAACTAATAGGTTAGTGCTAAAATAATAACATAAAATAATTGATTAGTACTAGCATAACAGCCAAAACTAATAGGTTATGACTAACAAAATAACCTAAACTATCAGGGTAGGACTAAAATTATAGCCTAAACTAATAGGTTACGACTAACTGAGATAACCTAATCTTATAGGTTAGGACTAACTGAGATAACCTAAACTAGTTGGTTAGGACTAATATAATAATCTAAACTAATAGGCTAGGACTAACTTAATAACCTAAAGTAATAGGTTAGGACTAGCATAATAACCTAAACTAATAGGTTAGGACTAACTCAATAACATAAACTAATAGGTTAGGACTAACATAATACCCTAAATAAATAGGTTAGGACTAATACAATAACCTAAACTAATAGTTTAGGCCAAATATAATAACCTAAACCAATAGGTTAAGACTAACATAATAACCTAAACTAACAGGTTAATAGTAACATATAAACATAAAGTATTATGTTATGACTAACATAATAATCTAAATTAATAGGTTACGGTTAACATAATAACCTAAATTAATAGGTTAGAAGTAACAAAATAACCTAAACTAATAGGTTAGGACTAACAAAATAACCTAAACTATCAGGTTAGGAATAAAATTAAAACCTAAACTAATAAGTTAGGACTAACCGAGATAACCTAAACTAATAGGTTAGGACTAACTAAGATAACCTAAACTAGTAGGTTAGGACTAATATAATAACATAAACTAATAGGCTAGGGCTAACTTAAAAACCTAAAGTAATAGGTTAGGACAAACATATTAACCTTAAATAATAGGTTAGGACTAACATAATAACCTAAACTAATAGGATAGGACAAACATAGTAACCCAAACTGATAGGTTAGGACTAGCATCATAACCTAAACTAATAAGTTAAGACTAACTCAATAAACTATACTAATAAGCTAGGACTGACATAATAACCTTACTAATAGGTTAGGACTAACAAAATATTTTAACCTAAAAGATTAGGACTAACATAACAACTTAAACTAATAGGTTAGGACTAACATAATAACCTAAAAAATAGGTTAGGACTAACATAATAACCTAAACTACTAGGTTAGGTCTAACTAATATAACCTAAACCAATAGTTTAGGACTAACAGAGATAATCTAAACTAATAGGTTAGGAATAACACAATAATCTCAACTAATAAGTTAGGACTAACAAAAAAACCTAAACTAATAGGTTAGGACTAACATAATAACTAAACTAATAGGTTAGGACTAACATAATGAACCTAAACTAATAGGTTAGGACTAACATAATAACCTAAACTAATAGTTTAGAACTAACCTAATACCCTAAACTAGTAGGTTAGGACTAACATAATAACCGAAGCTAATATTTTAAGACTAGCATAATAATCTAAACTAATAGGTTAGGTCTAACATAATAATCTAAATTATTAGGTTAGGAATAACATTATGACCAAAACCAACAGGTTAGGACTAACATAATAACCTAAACCAATAGGTTAGGAATAAAATGATAACCTAAACAAATAGGTTAGGATTAACATAATAAAATAAACTAATATGTTAGTGATAACATACTAACCTAAACTAATAGGTTAGGACTAACATAATAACCTTAACTAATAGGTTAGGCCTAACAAAGTGTCCTAAACTAACTGGTTAGGACTAACAAAACAACCTTACCTAATAGGTTAGGACTAACATAATAACCTAAACAAATAGGATAGGACTAACATAATAACCTAAACTAATAAGTTAGAGCTAACATAATAACCTAAACAAATAAGTTAGGACTAACATAATAGAATAAACTAATAGGTTGGGATAAACAAAATAGCCTAAGCTAATAGGTGAGGACTAACAAAATAACAAACTAATAGGTTAGGACTAACATAATAACATAAATTAATAGGTTAGGACTAACATAATAACTTAAACTAATAGGTTGGGACTAACATAATAACCTAAACTGAAAGGTAAGGACTAATATAACCTAAATTAATAGGTTAGGACTAACATAATAACATAAACTAATAGGATAGGACTAACATAATAACCTAAGCTATTAGATTAGGACTAACATAATAATCTAAACTAATAGGTTATGACTATTCAAATAACCTAAACTAATAGGCTAGGACTAACATAATAACCTAAGTCATTAGGTTAAGACTAACATAATAATCTAAACTATTAGGTAAGCACTAACATAATTTCCTAAACTAATAGGTTAGGACTAACATAACCTAAACTTACAGGTTAGGACTAACATAATAACCTAAACTAATAGCTTAGGACTAACATAATAACCTAAACTAATAGGTTAGGTCAAACATAATAATGTAAATTAATAGGTTAGGCCTAACATAATAAACTAAACTAATAAGTTAGGACTAACATAATAACCTAAACTAATAGGTTAGGAATAAAATAATAAATAAAACAAATAGGTTAGGACTAACATAATAACCTAAACTAATATGTTAGTGATAACATACTAACCTAAACTAATAGGTTAGGACTAACATAATAACATAAACTTATAGGTTAGGCCTAAGAAAGTGTCCTAAACTAATAGGTTAGGACAAACAAAACAACCTTACCTAATAGGTTAGGACTAACATTATAACCTAAACAAATAGGATAGAACTAACATAATAATCTAAACTAATAGGTTAGACTAACATAATAACCTAAACTAATAAGTTAGGACTAACATAATAGAATAAACTAATATTTTAGAACTAACATAATAACCTTAACTAATAGGTTAGGACTGACATAATAACCTAAACTAACAGGATAGGACGAACATAATAAACCAAACTAATAGGTTACTACAAACATAACAACCTAAACTAATAGGTTAGGACTAACAAAATAACAAAAATTGATATATTAGGACTAACATAATAATATAAACTAAAAGGTTAGGACTAAAATAATAACCTAAACCAATAGGCTAGATCTAACATATTAATCTAAACTATTAGGTTAGGGCTAACATAACCTAAACTAATTGGTTAGAACTAACATAATAACTAAACTAATAGGTTAGAACTAAAAAAAAAACTAAACTATAATCACAGGACTAAAATAATAACCTAAAATAATAGGTTAGGACTAACTGAGATAACCTAAACTAATAGGTAAGGACTAACCGAGATAACCTAAACTAATAGGTTAGGACCAACATAATAAAATAAACAAATAGGCTAGGACTAACATAATAACCTAAACTAATAGATTAGGACTAACATAATAACCTAAACTAACAGATTATGACTAACATAAGAACCTAAACTAATATTATAGGACAAACATAATAACCAAATCTGATAGGTTAGGACTAACATAATACCCTAAAATAATAGGTTAGGACGAACACAATAAGTTAAACTAATAGGTTAGTACTATCATAATAACCTAAACTAATAAGTCAGGACTAATATAACAACCTAAACTAATAGGTTAAGACAAACATATAAACCTAAATTAGTAGGTTAGGACTAACATTCTAACCTATACTAATAGTTTAATACTAACATAATAACCTAAACTAATAGGTTAGAACTAACATAATACCCTTAAATAATAGGTTAGGTCTAACATAATAACCTAAACTAATAGGTTAGGACTAACATCAAACCTAAACTAATAGGTTGGGATAAACAAAATAGCCTAAGCTAATAGGTGAGGACTAACAAAATAACAAACTAAGGTTAGCACTAACATAACAACATAATATAGGTTTAAGGCTAACAAAGAAAAGTCTAATTAATAAGGTTAAGACTAACATAATCCTAAACTAATAGGTTAGGACTAAACTAATAACTAAACTAATAGGTTATTACAAACCAAGATAACCTAACTAATAGGTTAGGACTAACATAATAACCTAAACTAATAGGTTAGGACTAACATAATAACTTAAACTAATATTTTAGGACAAATATAATAACATAAAATAATAGGTAAAGACTAACATAATAACATAAACTAATAGGTTAGGACTAACATAATAACCCAAACTAACAGGTTAGGACTAACATAATAAACCAAACTAATATGTTACTACAAACATAATAACCTATACTAATAGGTTAGGACTAACATAATAAACTAAACTAATAGATTAAGACTAACATATAGAACCTAAAATTAAAATAGGTTAGGATTAAAATAATAACTAAACTATAGGAATAGGATTACATAATAACCCAAACTGATAGGTTAGGACTAACATAATAACCTAAACTAATAGGTTAAAACTAATACATAAACCTAAGCTAATAGGATAGGACTAAAATAAAAACCTAAAGTAATAGGTTAGGACTAACATAACCTAAACTAATAAGTTAGGACAAACTTAATAACCTAAGCCAATAAGTTACGACTAACATAATAACCTAAATGAATTATGTTTTAATAACTAACAGTATAACCTAACTAATCAGGTTAGGAACTAACAATAAAAACCTTAACTAATAGGTTTGAACTAACATAATAACCTAAAATAATAGGTTAGGACTAACATAACCTAAGCTAACATGTTAGGACTAACATAATACCCTAAATAAATAGGTTTAAGGACTAAACATAAAAAAAACTAAAATAAATATGTAAATAAATCATAATAAACTAAACTAATATGTTAGGACTAACAAAATAACCTAAACAAATATGTTAGGCTAAACAAAGTGTCCCAAACTAATAGGTTAGGAATAACAAAATTACCTTACGTAATAGATTAAGACTAACATAATAACCTAAACTAATAGAATTGAACTAATATAATAACCTAAACTAATAGGTTAGGACTGACATAAAATCTAAACTCTAGCTTGAGACAACATATTAAAATACTAATAGGTTAACCTAAATACATAATAAACTAATAGGTTAGGATAAACAATAACCTTAACTAATAGGTTATGACTAAAATAATAACCTAATAACTAATAGGTTAGGACTAAAATAATAACCTAAATTAATATTTTAGGACTAACATAATAACCAAACCAAATAGGTTAGATCTAACATATTAAAATAAACTAATAGGTTAAGACTAACATAATAACCTAGAAACTAATAGGTTGGACTCATAATAACCTAAACTAATTAGTTAGGACTAACATAATACCTAAACTAATAGGTGAGAGATAACAAATAACCTAAATTGTAGGTTAGGACTATAATAGAATAACTATAGTTAAGGACAAACAAAATAACCCTAAAATGTCTGGTTTGGACTAAAATAGTATCCTTTAACTAATAGGTTAGGACTAACATTAGAAAATAAAGTAATAGAATAATAAAAGAATAACCTAAAACTAATAAGTTAGTACCTACATAATAACCTAAACTAATAGGATAGGACTAAAATATAAACAAACTAATATTAACAAACTAATAATAACCTATTACCTTAGGTTATTATGATGTTCCCAACGTATTAGTTTAGGTTATTATGTTAGATTGAGTTATTTTGTTAGTCCTAACATATTATTCAGGTTAATTATGTTTAATCATAAACGCTAGTAGTTTTAAGGTTAAGTTAGTCCTTTCTATTAGTTTAGTCTTATTTCGTCTAGTCCAAATTTATTAGTTTAAAGTTAATGTGTTATCCCTAAATTATTAATTTAGGTTATTTTTGTTAGTCCTAACCTTTTAGTTTAGGTTATTATGTTAGTCCCAACCTATTAGTTTAGGGTATTATATTAATCCTAACCTATTGATTGAGGTTAATATGTTAGTCCTAAACCTAGTAGTTTAGGTTTTTTATGTTAGTCCTAACCTATTAGTTAGGTTATATTTTATTCTAACTTTTATTTTAGGTTATTTATGGTCAGTCCTAACCTTATTATTTTAGTAATTATGCTAGTCTAACTATTGTTTAGGTTATTATGTTACTCCTAGTGTATCAGTTTATGTTATTATGTTAGTCCTATCCTATTACTTTTTAGGTTAGTATGTTAGTGTAACCTACAAGTTTGGTTTAATTATGAGTCATAATTTTTAGTTTGGGTTAATATGTTAGTCCTAACCTATTAGTTTTATTTAGTTATTATGTTAATCCTAGCCTACTAGTTTAGGTTATTATGTTTCCTAAATTTAAGCTTTAGGTATCTCAGTTAGTCCCTAACCTTTTTAGTTTGAGTTTCTCGGCTAGTCCTTACAATATTAGTTTAGCTTATTATATTAGTCCTAACCTACTAGTTTAGGTTATTATGTTTAATTTAACCTATTATTTAAGGTAGGTTAGCCCTAACTATTAGTTTGGTTTTATTTTAGTTGACCAAACCTATTAGTTTAGGTTATTATGTTAGTCCTAACCTATTAGTTTAGGTTATTATGTTAGTCCTAACCTATTAGTTTTGGTTATTATGTTAGTCATAACCTATTAGTTTGGGTTATTATTTTAGTCCTAACCTATTAGCTTAGGTTATTATGTTAGTCCTAACCTATTAGTTTAGGTTATTATGTTAGTCCTATCTCGGTTAGTCCTAACCTATAAGGTTAGGTTATAATGTTAGTCCTAAAGTATTAGTTTAGTTAATTATTTTAGTCCTAACGCTATTAGCCGCTTTAGGTTTTTATGTTAGTCCTACCTATTAAGTTTAGGTTATGTTAATCGCTAACCTATTAGTTTTAGGTCAAGGGTAGGCCAACCTTTTTCATATCCATGCGCCGAAAATTTTTTAAACGAGACGAGTTCAGAATCCGCCATATATATAATATATATATATATAATATATATATATATATATATATATATATATATATATATATATATATATATATATATATATAATATTAATTATATATATATATTATATATATATATATATTATATATATTATATACTAGTATATATATATACATATATATATATATATATATATATATATATACATACATATAAAGAAATCACAGAATATGTGATTTCTCTATTAATTATATTTTTAGAATGCTTTGATTTTAAAATACGGCACTAATTTCTAATATGTTTGCTTATGAAAAAATAAAAATCAAGTAATTTAAGAAATATGAGAGAACACTACCTCACTATCACGGATAAACACAAAATTTCAACTGATGATCATTGACGATGTTTTATTTTATTACAAAGTAATTTAAAATCATGTTTCAAATATGAGTTTTGGCGGGAAAATATATTGAATATGAGAGTCGACGCTACAAAAAAATGCATATTTGTTACATACTTCTTTATATCTTGACAGATTTAACAAAGTTCTGAAAATAAATGAATTTTTAGTTTTCATTAAATAAATTCGTAAGATATAGGCTGATGTAGCCAAGTTAAAATATATAATCTCCCAAAAAGTAGCCCGTAGCAATGCGCCACTTATAATCACCCAATGTGCCACGTTTGGCGCATGCGCCAAGGTTTGGCCACCCCTGGTTTAGGTGGTCTCGGTTAGTCCTAACCTATCAGTTTAGGTTTTTATGTTAGTCCTAACCTATTAGTTTAGGTTATTATGTTAGTCCTAACCTATTAGTTTAGGTTATCTCGGATAGTCCTAATCTATTAGTTTAGGTTATTATGTTAGTCCTAACCTATTAGGTTAGGGTATTAGGTTAGTCCTAACCTTTTATTTTAGGTAAATATACTAGTCCTAACCTATTAGTTTAGGTTATTATGTTAGTCCTAACCTATTAGTCTAGGTTATTATGTTAGTCCTAACCTATTAGTTTAAGTTATTATGTTAGTAATATCGTATTAATTTGGGTTTTTATGTTAGTCCTAACCTGTTAGTTTAGGTGATTATGTTAGTCCTAACCTATTAGTTTAGGTTATTATGCTAGTCTTAATCTAAGAGTTTAGTTAATTTATTATGTTAGTAATAACCTAATAGTTTAGGTTATTATGTTAATCCTAAGCTATTAGTTTGGGTTATTATGTTAGTCCTAACCTGCTAGTTTAGGTTATTATGTTAGTCCTAACCTATTAGTGTTAGGTTATTATGTTGTCCTGCAACCTACTAAGTTTACTTATTAGGTTAGCCCTAACCTATTAGTTTAGGTTACTATGTTAGTCCTAAATTATTAGTTTAGGTTAGTATGTTAGTTCTAACCTATTAGGTTAGGTTATTATGTTAGTCCAAACCCATTAGTTTAGATAATTATGTTAGTCCTAACATATTAGTTTAGGTATATGTTAGTCCTAAACTTAAAGTATTAATACGGTTTCTGCGATCTGTAAATAAAGATAGTTCAGTTATTTGAATATGAATCATTAGTTATTAGGTTATTATTTTAGTCCTAAATATTATTTTGGGATATCATTTTAGTCCTAAACGATTAGTTTAGGTTATTATGTTAGTCCTAACCTATTAGGTTTTATTATCATGGTTAGTCCAACTATAAGTTTTATGTTATTTATGTGGTCCTAACCTAATAGTTTTAGGATACTTATGTTAGTCTACTATTAGTTTAGGTTATTATGTTTAGTACTCCCACCTAAATTTAGTTAAGGTTATTAGGTATAGTCCAAATCTATTAGTTTTAGGTATTACTGTTAGTCCTAACCATTAAGTTTAGGTTATTTGTTAGTGCCTTTCCTATCAAAATATGTTATCATTTTAGTCCTTAGCTATTAGTTTAGGTTATTATGTTAGTTCTTACCTATTATTTTAGGTTATTGTGTTAGTCATAACCTATTAGTTTAGATTATTATGTTAGTCCTAACCTATTAGTTTAGGGTATTATGATGGTCCTAATCTATTAGTTAAGGTTTTTATGTTAGTCCTAACCGATTAGTTTAGGTTATTATGTTAATCCTAACATATTAGTTTAGGTTATTATGTTAGTCCTAACCTATTAGTTATTGTTATTATATTAGTCCTATCC
>JABUQX010139622.1:15000-16037 GCA_015478945.1 Trachelipus rathkii
TTCTTCTTTTTCTTTATTTTCTTCATTTTCTTCTTTTTGTTTTCTTGCTTCTTTTTGTTCTTTTTCTTCTATTTTTTCTTTATCTTCTTTTTGTTCTTTTTATACTTTTTTTCCTTTCTTTTTTCTTTCTCTTTCTTTCTTTTTTTCTATTTCTCATCTTTTTCAATCAACACATCTCCTTTTTTTTCTTTTTTTCTTTTTTTTTTTTTTTTTTTTTTTTTTTTTTTTTTTTTTTTTTTTTTTTTTTTTTTTTTTTTTTTTTTTTTTTTTTTTTTTTTCTTTTTTTTTTCTTTTTTTTCTTTTTTTTCTTTTTTTTCTTTTCTTCTTTTCTCTCCCTCTTTTCCTCTCCATTCGCCCTCTTCGACGTGTACTCTTTCGTCTTTCTCGCCTTCCCGCCCTTCTTCCTTTTTTTTTTCTTTTTCTTTTTTTTTTTTTTTTCTTGCCTTTCCCTCCTCTCATTTTTCTCTTTCTTTTTTTTACTTTCTTTTAGTTTTTTTTCCTCCTTTCTTCCCCATTATTTTCTCCCTTTGCTCTCAATTCTCTCGCTATTTTTTTTCTTCCTTTCCATTTTAGATACATTTCTGCGGATTCTTTAATATTCTATTTTTTCTTTCTCTTCTTTTTTCTTCTTTTCCTTTTTCAATAATGCTTTTTTTCTTTTATTTTTCTCCTTTTTTTTTTTTTTTTTTTTTTTTTTTTTTTTTTTTTTTTTTCTTTTTTCCCTTGTTATTGTTTTTTTTTGTCCTTTATCTTTTCGTTTCTTCTTTTGTCTTCCTTGTCTATTCTTCATTTCTTTCCCCTTCTTTTTTATTTTCTTTTTCCTCTTTTTCATCTTTTGTTTTTCCTCTTTCATCTTGATGTTTTTTGTCTTCTTTTTCTTCTTCTATTTCTTTTTTCTATTTCTTCTGTTTTTCTCTTTTTTCTCTTCTTTTTCTTCTACTAGCTCTTGTGTTTCTTGTTATTTTTCTGTTTCCTTTATACTATTCCCTCAAATCTTCATTTTTCTCTCTTTCTCTTCTCTCTTTCTTTTTTCTTTC
>JABUQX010139623.1:0-17500 GCA_015478945.1 Trachelipus rathkii
TATATATATATATATATATATATATATATATATATATATATATCAATATAGTTATATATTTATATATATATATATATATATATATATATATATTGGTAGTAATGAAGTGTGGGTTTGATGATACCAGAAGAAATAGGTATTTTGGGGATGAGGTAGTTAGTAAGGAGGAGATGTTTGGTAGAATGAGAAAGTGGAAGAACGGTAAATCTGCAAGCATAGATGGAATTACTGATGAAATGATCAATAATGGAGGCAATATGGTAATTGAATGGATTTGGGAGTTGTGTAACAAAACGTTTATAGGAGTTTTATTGGAGTAGAGCAGAAATAGTGCCCTTATATAAGGGTAAGGGGGATAAGGGTAACTGTAGGAATTATAGGGGAATTAGTTTATTGAGTATTGTAGAGGAGATATATGCTGGTATTTTATTTGAAAGAGAGCGTCGAGTTCGAAACGATATTTGCTGGTATTTTATTTGAAAGAGAACGTCGAGTGATTGGGGACTGAATGGTGAAGAACAAGGTGCGTTTAGAAGTGGTAGAGGATGTGTGGATCAAATTTTTACATTGAAACAAATGATTGAGAAAATAAGAGAGAAGAAGAATAAATTTTATTTAGGTTTTATGGATATGTAACAGGCATATGATAAGATTAATAGGAAAGCTCTATGGGAGGTGTTAGTGATATATAGTGTTGGTGGAAGGCTTCTGAATACTATCAAAAGTATGTATGACTATAGCGAAGCGTGTGTAAGAATAAATGGAGTTGAAAGTGATTGATTTAATATTAATAGTGGAGTGAGGCTGGGATATGTTATGTCTCTGTGGTTATTCAATTTTTTTATTGGTGAGTTTGTGAAAGAATTAGTGGTAGAGGTGGCATGGGAAGGTGTTAAAATGATGGAGAATGGAAGAGAGTTGAGGGTGTCCTACTTATTGTAAGCGGATGATTTACTTTTATGTGTGGCAAATCTGAAGAGGGTTTTAGAGGATTGGTAGAGGGATTTGGCTGGGTGGGTAAAAGGAGTTTGAAAGTAATTGTAGATGAGAGTGAAATTATGGTGTGAGTGAGGGAATTCCGCTGTGTGAAGTTATGCTAGATAATGAGCAACTGGAACAAGTGTCTGAATTTAAATATTTAGGATATATGTTGGATGAAAAGGGAACGCATGATGCAGAGTGCAATCGGAATGTTGTGAATCGAAGGAAGGTGGTTGGTGCAATTAAATTGTTGGTGGATGTTAATGGACTAAGTCTTGAGTGCGCTAGGGTTTTTCATGAGGGTATGTTGTTATCTGTGTTAATGTATAGCAGTGAAAATATGGTCTGAAATAAGAGGTGTAGTTCTAGCGTACAATGTGTTCAGATCGACAATCTTAGGGGGGTGTTAGGTGTGAGAAGAATCGATAAAATGAATAATGAACGCATTAGGGAGTTGTGTGGGGTGAAGAAAGGCGTAAGAGAGAATAAACGAGAGTACATTTAGATGGTTTGGTCATATGGAAAGGATGGATGCATAAGGTGCATAATAGTAAATGGAAGGGTTTTAGGAGGGGATATGGCTGTGGGTCTGGCAGAGGGAATGAGCCCCATATTGACTGGGTCCGTCGCAGTCTCGTGAAACCCTAAAGTAGATTTTTCTGGCTGGGACTAGATCTTATTTAAGGGTATAAATGGAATGGTAAGGGGGGGAGCTTTCTTTTCGACTTGGGTTATGTTCTTCTACTATTTTTTTCCGTTTCCGGTGTATGTATGCACCTCACCCCAATCTGAGAAAACGAGTTGGATGATATATATATATATATATATATATATATATATATATATATATATATATATATATATATATATATATATATATATATATATATATATATATATATATATATATATATTTATGTTATCACCACCGCTCACGGGCAAAGCCCTATTCAAGGAGGGGGTGTTACACTCAACAAAATTACAACTAACGCAAATTACGCAGATGAGTACAGACGCGGGCTTTAAAGTGAGGGAGATTAAATTGAATAGGAAACACAAAAGATGGAAGAGAATTCCACAGAACAGAGGTGGCAGGAAAGAAGGAAGCACCGCAGCGAACTAGTCTTGAGTTGCTATCAACACAAACTTATGGTTGACACAGCACCCCTTGTGCTACGAGTATGTCTTAAAGGAGGTGGTAACTTAGTGGAAAGTTCTCGAGCAACCTGCCACCACGGTACCTATAGAAAGAGATAAAGCACCAACATCGCTCCGAAAAGATAGAGAGTCAAGTGAGCTAGAAAGTACAGGACAGTTTATAAGTCTTTTTGCCTTTAACTCGACCCCATCCAAAAGCCGTGTGAAGCCTGAGCCCCCCCCAGATATAAGAACAGTACTCCATACAAGGGCGGATGAGACCCTTGTATAACTGGAGTAACTGTGAAGAGGAAAAAAAGTCTCGCAGTCTAAACAGAACTCCCAGTTTCTTTGAGGCCGCCCTAGCAACCATTATGATGTGAGGTTTCCAAGACATTTTTTTGTTTATGTTAAGGCCAAGGATGTTTATATTGTCAACAGGAGAGACGAGGGAACCGTCGAAAGAGATAGGAAAGTTAGAAGGTGTCTTAGAGAGGGAGATTTGTAGATGTTGGGTTTTTAAAGAATTAAATTTCACAAGGTTGCGACGACCCTACCCCGAAATTCTATCCAGATCAGCGAGAATGGAATCGGAAAGATTAAGACGAGAGGCAATTCTAGAAGTAAAAAAAGGAGCAGAATTGAAATGAGTTGAAGAATGAAGGGTCGAGTCATCGGCATATGAGTGGATAGAGTTAGATGTGCAGGTGAGAAGATCATTAATGAAAAGTAAGAATAAAGTAGGAGATAAGACAGAACCCTGAGGAACACCACACTATTGACAGAAAAGAAGAAGTCGCCCTCATCAACAACGACTGATATTGAGTGATTTGAAAGAAAGCAAGATTAAGAAAACAAAGAGAAGAATAAAACCCGAAGGAGGGGAGCTTGAGATAACCGACGCGACATCCCCGGTTACCAGCTTTGATATGTCAAGAGGGACCACACAATCTGCATAAAGTCCTAAGTATGGATAACCAGAAATCTGTTAATAGGAGTGTATCACCAGTAGACCTCGAATGCCGAAAGCCGTACTGGCGATCGGAAAGAAGGGACGAGATTCCAGATGGTCTAAGAAATGAGAGTTGAGAAGGGTTTCAAAGATCTTAGATATAATACAAGTTAGAGCTATAGGGCGATAGTTAGAAGGATCAGAGCGGCTTCCTTTTTCGGAATAGGTTGGACATATACGCGCGTGCTTCCAACACTGAAAGAAAGCAAGTATTGAGGCATAGAGAATATAGTTGAACGTGAGAGGAGGGGCCAGCACGGATGCACACCCTCAAACTCGGGAGGAATGCTATCCGACCACCCGCCTCTAACGTTCATAGATTTCGTGGCCCATGCACCCGATCAAATGTAATCACAGGCAAAGGCATAGGACACCTGAGAGGAGAAGGAGGAGGAAGAGGAATGCCAGAATCGTCCAGGGTTGAGTTAGAGGAAAATAGGAGGCCGAAGAGATTGGCCTTTTCAGTTGGAGAATTAGCAACAGAACCATCAGATCGAATAAGAGGAGGAAAGGTAGATTTACAGAAGTTGTTGGAGATGTTTTTGGAAGCAAGGGGCCAGAAAGATTTGTCAGTAGGAGAACCAAGGAGCACTTTCGTTTGATGAAAGCCCGCTTTGCTCGTCAAAGAGTATCCCTGCAACGATTTCTAGCTGAATGAAAATTAGCGAGAGTGATAGGAGAACGAGAATTTTTCTAGCCTGAATGGCCAGAGAACAATTACGATCGAACCATGGATTATGAGGAGAGAAAGATTTAATTGAAGAAGGAAGAACCTGCTCATCCCATCAACGATTACAGCTCCCACCTTATCGGCAGAAGCCGAAGCGTCACCAGAGTCAAAGCAGTCATTCCAATTATAGTTAGTGTAGAAGCAGCGCAAAGCCCCCAATCGGCCCGATCAAAGTGCCAGAAAGAACGCACAGGGCAGGATGGAGATGTTGGAGAGAAAGTATTAAAATTAAGAGATATAAGGTTGTGGTCAGATTTACCAATAGGAGCGAAGGTGGTGTATTTATAAAGAGAAGGACTAGTGGTGAAACATAGGTCAAGTGTGTTCAAGAATTGGTTGGGACGATCCGGAATGTGTGTGGGTTCTTTAATTAGTTGCTCCAGATCGTTGAGAATGCTGAATGATTCGGCCTCCTCCCCACCTAAATCAGTATGAGAGGACCCCAACCATTCAGTGTTGTGTACATTGAAATCCCCTAAATAGAAGACCTCAATATTTGGATGAGAAGATATAACAGTCTCGTGAGAAGTAGTAAGATATTCAAAAAAGGCGTGAAAATCTGTTCTGTTAGGAGAACAGTAGCAGAAGCACAAGATTATTGTAGTAGAAGGAAGAAAGATTTTAAACCACAGAACATCGAAATTAGGAGATTCGAGATTCATGAGACGTGTTACAGGAGTGTTAATGTTTACATAGGCACATACTCCACCCTTTAGACGGAAATTATGAAATAAGTTATAGTTGGATACATTAAAAGAGTTAGAGGATGAATTCTTAGCCATCTGAGTCTCAGACAAGAGCAAAAGATTAGGGTTAGAGTTAGAGAGGTGGTATTCAACGAAAGCAGAGTTAGAATTTAAGCCACGGATGTTGGTGAAGTCAATAGAAAGCACGCACCTACGCAAATCTGCCATCTCACAAACACACACACACACACACATACACACACACACGCACACGCACACGCACACACAAACAAGAACAAAAGCCAAAGACAGACAAAAACAAAAGGAAAAATCGGGATAAAATTGATCATACGCTAAAACCTAAGTTAAAAAGTTTAATGTGCTAAAATTAATTAAAAATCAAATTTTGTATAATAAAAAAATAAAACTCAAACTTACGTAACCCTTCGCAACCACAAAACCCGACAAAGAAAAGAAAAAAAAACTTAAAACTAGAACTGCCTGAAAATTCCTCTCGTACGCGCAGAACTTCTCTGAAACTAATAAATGTATACTAACTGATATGATTTAATAAAAACTTTAATTAAAACAAAGACAAGATTGAAAAACACACATTTTCACTAAACACAGCTTTACAAAATAATAATAACAATAAATAAAATAAATATAAACTATCAAGAGAGAGCACTCAAAAACACGTCTGCACTACACAAAGATATATATATATATATATATATATATATATATATATATATATATATATATATATATATATATATATATATATATATATATATATATATATATATATATATATATATATATATATATATATATATATATATATATATATACAGGGGCGTAACTAACGGCCCCGCAGACCCCGCGGTGCGGGGGGGCCCACGCAGGTAAAGGGGCCCATAATTGCGAACAGCAAACGAATAAACGAACTATACAAATACACATTTCTATCTAATATATATATATATATATATATATATATATATATATATATATATATATATATATATATATATATATATATATATATATATATATATATATATATTTTTATTTTATTTTTATTTTAAACATATCACCATATCCCGCACAGGTGCAGGGTGGCGTTGGTGATTGATAAGGGTTTAATCTTATCAACACCATTCATGAAAATGAAATTATGATAGAAGGGGGTTTTCAGCCCCTTGCTACCAGACGAAGAGAAATCTTCATATGACTCGAACGATGACTTTGAGATTTGCAGCTTCACACCAAAAGGCTTTGTTCACAATTCGTTAGAATATAAAGCCTAAAAAATTTTTGTTTGTTTTAAAATCTCATTCAAAATTATTAAAAGAAATGTTGCCGAAAATATTGTTGCTCCTCCATCTCAGATTTTTAAACGATATTACTTAAAAATTAATTAAATTTTAAAAATTTTGAAATTTCGAATCATTAAAACATATTTTTTACTAGTTATTCAAACCAAAACTTGAAACTTAAATACACTCTCTTCTGAAAACACAATTCTCAAAGCAAATGTTGCTGCCTTCTCAGAATTTTCTTTGTACTTTCCAATAACACTCCAAGATCTTTCTCATTCTTCCCCAGTCTTCCCTCTGATGTTTCTCTTTTTCGCTTCCCTTCTGGTTTTACCGCGCTCTTTACTCAATGACCGTAGAATCATATATATATATATATATATATATATATATATATATATATATATATATATATATATATATATATATATATATATATATATATATATATATATATATATATATATATATATATATATATATATATATATATATATATATATATATATATATATATATATATATATATATATATATATATATATATATATATATATATATATATATAGTTAGCATTTATTTGTATATAGATATATTGAAGGGCCTATATATATATATATATATATATATATATATATATATATGGACCTTAAGTAAACCATGGTTCTCAAAATAATTTAGTATTGGAAAGGTTGGTAATAATTTTTATAGCAAAATTAAAATTAAAAATTCGATTTGCTATAAAAAGAACTTACTTTTTTATTTTTTGTGCTTCAAATTGATTTATTTTCCAATTCATTTTATTTAATTTTTTAGTTTATTTCAACGTAAATATTTATTATTTGTGTCCACAATAATTGTTGTATATATATATATATATATATATATATATATATATATATATATGCTATTATTATTATATATATATATATATATATATATATATATATATATATATATATATATATATATATATATATATATATATATATAGATGGTCAGATTTTTTTAATGCTCACAGTATGTAGCTAGAGAACGGCAGGTCCTACAGTAAAACAAATTATATATTTGGAATCAGCCGAAAATTCTAAGGATGGGATTTAAATTTTTTTTTTTTTTTTTTTTTTTTTTTTTTTTTAAGTAAATTTTTTTTTTTTTTTAACTAAAGGAAACTTAGGTAAACCGCAAAGATGGCAGGAGTCGGGGTCTCGGCCTCCCGGTGGACGACGGGGACTAACTCTCCGGGGATGGTCTCCGAACCCTGCTCTTTGGTCTCAAGTCGCGTGGGGGTTCCTCCGACCATCCTCTCCGGGGTGAAAACGTCCCTCTGTCCCCCGTCAGCTCGAGCTCCTTAAAATTGGTGAAATAATTGTTTTTTTGGAAAATTTTAAGTTTTTTTTAGGGGGCTCGAGCCGATGGGGGACAGAGGGGGGGACGTTTCATACCCCGGAGGGGGATGGTCGGAGGATTTTTTTCTTTTCTTAACACCAAAGAGCGGGGGTTCCGGAGACCATCCCTGGAGGGGGGATTAGTCCCGTCCACCGGGAAGCCGGAGATCCCAACTCCTGCCATCTTTGCGGTTTACCCTAGGGTATTCCTTTAGTTAAAAAAAAAAAATTTTACTTTCAAAAAAAAAAAAAAAAAAAAAAAGTTCAATCCCATCCTTAGAATTTTCGGCTGATTCCAAATATATAATTTGTTTTACTGTAGGACCTGCCGTTTTTCTAGTTACATACTGTGAGATTAAAAAAATCTGACCATCTATATATATATATATATATATATATATATATATATATATATATATATATATATATATATATATATATATATATATATATATATATATATATATATATATATATATATATATATATATATATATATATATATATACAACACTTATTGTGAACACAAATAATAAATATTTACGTCGAAATAAACAAAGCTCAAAAAATAAAAAAAAGTAAGTTCTTTTTAAAAATAAAATTTTTAATTTTAATTTTGCTATAAAAATTATTACCAACCTTTCCAATACTAAATTATTTTGAGAACCATGGTTTACTTGTCCTATATATATATATATATATATATATATATATATATATATATATATATATATATATATATATATATATATATATATATATATATATATATATATATATATATATATATATATATATATATATATATAAAAAAAAAGCTGCATCTCCCCGACTATACAAGCCCTGAAAATTTTATGTTGATCGGACAAATATAAAAAAAAAATATCCCAATATTTCACTTTTCAAACATTTGAATTTTTGAAAAAGTGAAACATTGATATATTTTTTTCTACTCATCAGATCAACATCAAATTGATTAGAGAAGTCAAGGAGATGCACTTTTTTTTACGTGGTGATATTTTTTTGTATACTCAAAAGAAAATTTTTAAAAAAATTTTCTGTGTTTTTTTTTTTTAATATTTGTCCCAAGAACAAATCCAAAACTACGGCTATACAAAGAATTTATCTAAGTAAAAAATGTGCCTCTCCCCGACTACATTTGCCTAAATTTCATCCATCGCCAGAACAGAAAAAAAGTTATCGCAATTTTTCATTTCAAAATCCAAAAAAAAGGGGATTTGGAAATTGGACAACGCTGAGCACAAAATTCAAAAAATCGAAAATCCTCTTCTACTATTGTGTAATAGACCCATCTATGTATATTTCAAGCTTGAAGTCATTTCTGGAAAAATTTGGAAGTTGATACTGAAAATGTCAAAACATGTGGGTTTTGAAAATTTAAATTTGAAAGAATGACTACAGTCACAGAAAAACACCCCAAAACAACGTTTTAGAGGAAAGCTAAAGTTTGGTGTTTATAGGGTCAAAATCGGTTTGAAAATTCCTAATTTTATGTCCATTTTTAGGATTGGGGCGTGCTCTTAAGAAATAGTTGCACCTCCTGAAGAGGTAATTGTGTTTTTTTTTAAACAGAGAAATAGTAAATTGAAAACTTTGAAACAAATAATTGAGGTATTAGATAACAAAACATTAAATTAGAAAAATGCAGAGGTCAAGGCTAGGATGGAGGAGCAAATATGAGAGGGAAATATTCAGGACTTCAGGCTCGCATGTAGAAAATTGTTCCAAATGCAGAATACATTCATTGTGCAGCTCATAATTTAAATTTAATTCTTAATGATTCTGTAAAAAGATATAATGGCTCTTCAAAAAATTTTATGACAAACTGGAAAAAGTATATGTGTATTTCAGCTCTACTACAGCTCGGTGGCAAGGAATTAACAGCTGTTCAACAAATAACGAATGCATCACAAAAACTAAAAAATTGTGTCGAAGTAGGTGGTCATTCCTTACTAGCAATAAAAAACAATTTCAAAAGTATTTCACAGTTCTTATCTCAAGTGATATTTATGAGTAAGAAGTCAAGTGAAAGAAACGAAGTCCTTGGTCTCAGGAAGGAGTTAGAAAATTTGAGTTTATTCTCTGTCTTGTGTTTCAAAGTAAAGTATTGAAAAGCATCAATGTTTCTCAAAAATATTGCAAAGTCCAAATACAGATCTTCAGAAAGCAACTTACCTATTTGGACAAGCAAAATCAAACTTATGTAAGATAAGACACAAATTTGAAGATGTAGTGAGAGAAACTACAGAGTTAGCACATCATTGGAACATTGAAGGAAAAATTACTTCCAGACGTCAAATACAAATTAAAAGTTTTTTGATGAGCTTTATCTTATGAAAGAATTGAAGACCCATTGAAAACCTTTTAGAATAAGGGTTTTTAATAAATCTCTTTATATATTAAATGAACAGATAACTACTCGTTTCATTAGCATGAACAATGTTAATGAGTTATTTTCATTTCTTGCTCCCTGCAGCAATAGCAGAGCTACGGAATGAAAAGTTGCAAGAAAGGCTACAAAACTGGTAGAAAAATACGATTTAGATTTATCTTTCGGTTTATGAACAATTAATCACCTTCAAAGCATTAATGACTACAGAAGTGAAAATGAAAAATATGGTAACTATTAAAGATTTAGCAAACCTTTTTTTCGTAGAAAACAGCTGCTTAGCAAGTAGCTTACCAGACTTGTCTACAGCAGCTCAGTTGTATTTGACTTTACCAGTAACATCTGCAACAGCTGAAAGGTCGTTTTCAAAGCTCAAGTTAATAAAAACTTTTTAAGGAACAATATGACACAAACAAGGCTAAGTGCATCACTTATTTACACTGAAAATATCACCCACCAATCCGTGAAGGATATAAACTATGCAGTTGATCCCATTTTCTGGGAATCCTATTCCTCTAAACATATTCGCTACATGTTGGACTGAGATACATGTGCTGATATTTTATCCATATCTGCATGCTTGCACTGTTAAGTAATATATACATGTATAAATATGAAAGGCAAACATATCAGTCATATTTGTCTTTTAACATATTCTACGAAAGAGATTGAAATTTGATTTGATATTTTAGTTTTAGTAAAAGGAAAAAGAAATTTCATATTTCTTTTATTATAATTTTTTTGTTTAATTGAAAGGGTTAAATAAAATTAATAAAGCTTCCGAAACGGGGAATGTTAATGGTTATTTAACATTAGAAGTTCCTGCAATGAAACGTTGCAGGCAAAGTAGTAAACAACCAAATGCGCATGCGTGAAAGAGAGTGATCTTTCATCACTTGCAACAAAATATTCAGAGAAGGAAGTCGTAGTTTTAAGAGAGAAAAATAAGCCACAAAGTTAATAAACTACATTATGTAATAGTAAATAATTAAAGGACAAACAAGTTTAGCAAAGGCTAATAGAGGCTATAATCAAGGTATTTACCATTTATATCAAGTTAAATGTTTTATCGTGTCTTTTAAAATTATTACCCTCTGCCTGAACTTGCTTGGGAGTCAAAAGTCTGTCGGAATTGTGAATGCAAAAGATGTACAAATCGCCGCTTCTTGGTTACAAAAAAAAGTAAATTCGAAAATCAATCGAAGAATTAAAACAAAAAAAAAAAAAAAAAAAAACACAGTCCTTGATTAAGAAGGAATAATTTGGAACGAATTATAAAGTAAGGAAAATCCTGCAAGTCATTTAAGAAATAGCAAGAAAAGTTGTCTGCAAAGCCAAAAATGTCTGCTGCGAGCCGAAGAAAATGGGATGCTTTCAACCATTGCAAAAGGAATGGCGCTGTTACATTTGGACAGTCTCCTCCCTCCCCTCTATTTCACTGTTTGAAGAAAGCATTCAAGATATAAGAAAAAAGAAGAAGGATTTGCAGTGCATTTTAAAATATGTGTTTAAGTAGTAAAGTTAAAAGTGAAAATTAAAGTTATTTAAAGTTCTTTTAAAAGTTAAATAAAAATAATAAATAAAGAAAAATCTTTGGGTGCCATCGAACGCTGCTAAATTGCCAAGTGTCGCTTTTTTAAAATTAAAGGTGAAAAGTATATTTGCAATATAATAATAATTGCCACATATATCTCTTTCTAAGTAAAATAAAAAATTAAAGTGTTTAATTATAAATATAAATGTTTATTGAAATAAAGTGAATACATATATGCGAATAAGCAATAAATAAAGTTAAATAAAAATTAAGGTAAAATGAGTTAGAATAGTGCCATTGAAGATGCAAATGCCAATACGCGTCAAATGACGCAAATGACGTCACAAAAAATTTAGAAACTTATTTAGAGAATGATAAAAAGTTTAAAGGTATTTTATGAAAATAATATGAAAATAAATATAAGAATAATGTGTCATGATGAGTTATGAATAAAATAAATAAATAAATAAATAATATTTTTAGGATGCAAAATAGAATTTAAATGAGAGAACCCAACAAAGGTTGCCACATTTTTGCTTGCTCGCAAGCACAAGAGTTTATACAAGACGACGAATCCAAATCATATTTAGAGAGTTGGCATATATCGCTACATGAGCATTACGATAGTATAATTTATAAATACATTAAAATATCTTTTAAAATTTGTAAAAGTACATATTTTTAAAGGTTGTTAAAATTATTAAATGAGCTACAAAATCAAAATGACAAAGATTAATAGTAACTAAGTTGCTTTAATATTTTTTTATTTGCTTGCAGCAGAGAACAAGCAAATAAAGAGAGGGCCACATGTCGCTATAATGCAATTAAATAAATTAAATGTTTTTCAAAGTAATAAATGTATTACATAAAGAAAATATTTAGTAAATAGAAAGATAATATTATTTTAAATAAAAATAATAAAAAAATAAAAGTTTTATAAATTCTAAGAAAGTTTAAATTTTAAAATTTTAAAATTAAAAAGTGTATACCTCTAAAATCGTTTTCTTTTTTATTTGAAAGAAAACTACATTTAAACTATTTAAAAGAATAACTTAAATAAATTTGATTAAATCTAATAAAAAAAAATAAATATTTTAACATTTTTTTTATTTAAGTTTTTAAATATGATTAAAATTTTTTTTCTATAGATGTATATATATATATATAGTATGGACGATTAATCGTCATCGTCATCGTCATTGGCAAAATCGGCATATTTTTTTCAAATCGTCATCGTCATCGTCATCTCGTCATCGGCAAATTTCGCCGATTAATTGAACAAATATTAAGAATTTTAAATAATATTAAAACTCAATAATAATAATACAAATAATAATAATAATAATAATAATAATACAATAATAATAATTAATAATAATTAATAATAATAATAATAGTAATGAATATTTAATAATAATAATAATAATAATAATAATAATTTTATATATAGGCGTATACACAGAGAGAGAAAGAGTATATATATGGTATGAATATATATATATATATATATATTGAGAGCAAAGTATATATATATATATATATATATATATATATATATATATATATATATATATATATATACCATTTTGCTTATGGTATGTATGACATTCCAGTGCCTAATGGTTCGCCTTCTGTTACTATGCGTTCATATCCATACTCATCCTCCAGACAACATATCATATACACATATTTATCCACACCCCTCATCTAGACAACATCTTACAGACTATCCCTTATATCCATACGTGTAGGGAGAAAATACCAACATCGTATGTCCTGCGTGTGTCGTAGAAGGCGACTATGGGACGAAGCTAGTTAGGTTGGCTGCCTACTACCACTTATCTTTTGCCAGAAATGCTAATGCATGCCTCAGAAGGTCGTGATCGCAGTAAGAGCCCTTCTATCCTTCGGCGAAAATTTATGAATCGTATCTGTATATGAAATGTCAGAGAATAAATGTTAGAGGAGATGAGGAGAGAGGTGATAGATGTATTTAGAAAGGGCAGATTTGCTCGCTGAGACTGAAACAAAGATGAAAGAAACGGTGAAAATGTTTTGTGTGAAATGTGTTTGTGTTGCTATGGAAAGGAATGAGAGGGGGATGGAAGGATTCAATTCTGATGAGTTAGTTGTGGTAGAGAGCTATGGTAGATTCTGTGAGTACTAGTAGTCTAAAGGTTAAATTTAAGTTTTAAAAGGTCAAAATGTGTGGTTGTGACATATGATCCATCTGATGGTAATGTTGAAAGCGATTTTTTGGGATAATCTGAGTGATGTTTTGGATGGGGAATAGGAGATTCAGTTCATTTGCCACATATATCTGCCCATTCAAGGATTTTTTACAGTTGTCACCAATCACTCACGAGCAGAGCCCTATTCAGGGAGGTGTATACTTTCCAAAAGTTCACCCCAGCAAATTACGATATGAGTGCACAGAATTTAGGTTTAAAGTGAGAGATTTAAACTAGTAGGAAATATAGAAGATGGAAGAGAATTCCACAAACAGAGGTGGTGGGAAGAAGGAAGCACCACAGCAAACTAGCCTGGAGTTACCAATGTCAACACAATACTGTGCGCAGATACAGCACCCATTGTGCTACAGCTATGTCAAAGGTGGTATACGTGATACAAGTTCCCTCGAGCACCAGCTGCGGTACCTATAGGATAGAGACAAAGCACCAACATCGTATCATTGTAAAGATAGAGGGGTCAAGGAACCTGAGCACACGCTATGGCGCCGTTGACTGACCCTGTTCAAAAGCCGGTGAAACCAGAGCCCTTAGAGATATGAGAGCAGTACCTATACATAGTGATGACCTCAGCAGTGAAGAACCGGAGAGTAATATAAAAATCCACAGTCTAAACACGAACTTCCTGTTCTTTTGAGGCCGCCCTGAGTGTCCCCGTTGTGGATGTGAGGTTTCCAAGACATTTTTTTGTTCATGTTAAGGCCAAGGATGTTTATATTGTCAACAGGAGAGACGACAGAACCGTCGAAAGAGACAGGAAAGTTAGAAGGTATTTTGAGAAGGAGATTTGTAAAAGCTGGTTTTTAAAGAATTGAATTTCACAAAGTTATTTCTATCCATCAGCGAGAATAAATCGGAAAGATTAAGACGAGAGGCAATTTCAGAAGTAAAAGTGGGAGTAGAATTGTTATGAGTTGAAGAATGAAGGGCTGAGTCATCGGAATACGAGTGGATAGAGTTAGAGGTGCAGGTGAGAAGATCACAACAGTAGGAATAAAGTAGGAGACAAGACAGAACCCTGAGGAACACCCCTATTGGACAGAAAAGAAGAAGAAGTCGCCCCATCAACAACAGCCGATATTGAGCGATTTGAAGAAAGCTAGATATAAGTAAGCAAAGAGAAGGAGGAAACTCAAATGAGGGGAGCTTGGAGAGCAGTGACGCGTGCCATACTCGGTCAAATGCTTTGATATGTCAAGCGCCACCACTCAAGTCTCCCGTAGTTTCTAAGAGCGAAAAACTATAAATCGATGGATAGATTATATCGTTGTAGATTCTCAGTAACGAGAGCTGCACAGTGAATCGGTTGAGCTCAGCATGATCTAAGAAGTGAGTTAGAAGTGTTTCAAAGATCTTAGAGAGCGCCGCTGAGAGCTAGGACGATAGTTAGAAGGACCAGAGCGGCTTCCTTTTTTTCGGAATAGGTTGGATATGTGAGAGTTCCAACACTGAGGGAGGGAAAGTGCTATTGAGATATAGAGAATATAGTTGAGCGAGGCCGAAGAGATTAGCCTTTTCAGTTGGAGAATTAGCAAACACAATGATCAGATCGAATAAGAGGAGGAAAGGCAGATTTGGCTGCAGTTTTTAGAGCACAGGCACGTCAGTAAGAGAACCGTTATGGCGATACTTTGATAAAGCCAGCCTGAGTTCGTTTGAAGAGTATCCCTGTAACGACTTTCTAGTTGAATGAAACTGAGCGAGAGTGATAGAGAAACCAGAATTTTCCCCACCCGATATAACTGCCCCCAGCCTGAATGGCCAGAGAATAAGCACGATCGAACCATGGATTATGAGGATAGAAAGATTTAGTTTTAGAAGGAATGAATGAGGTATGCGAAAATTTAGTTTAAAGGAGGAATGAACCTGCTCATCCCACCAACGATTACAGCTCCCCTCCTTATCTTTTAAACTTTATACATCCATCATTATTCCTTATTGAGGCAGCCAATTTTCTATCATCTGCAAACTTGAAAACACTTTACATTTAAGTCCCTGGTCTAAATCATTTTTATACATGTATGAGGAACAGCCACTTGACCTAAGAAATCGTTACGGACCACAAACATGTCTCCTCATTTCCATTAATAAATACTTTTCATTTTCCAAAATTGACCAAGATTAATAGTGTTCATCTGTGTAAAAACCATTGTTGAATATTATTATTATTATTATTATTATTATTATTATTATTATTATTATTATTATTATTATTATTATTATTATTATTATTGAGACTTAAGGAATCAAAAATTTTGATCGCTAAAATAATTTCGGGAGGTTGAACCCCCTGACCCTCCTGTCTACAGCTCTTATATATATATATATATATATATATATATATATATATATAGTAGTAGATGTATATATATATATATATATATATATATATATATATATATATATATATATATATATATATATATATATATATATATATATATATATATATATATAGAGAGAGAGAGAGAGAGAGAGAGAGAGAGAGAGAGAGAAATTTTTGTAAAATAGTTTTTTCAATTAATCGTCATCGTCATCGTCATCGGCAAAATTTGTCGACCGTCATCGTCATCGTCATCGGCAATTTCATAATCGTCCCATCACCTAATATTTTATCTAAAACGAAATCATGATGGTCGAAAATATAATTTACTGAAATATTACATGTCGCAAGTGGAGTTAAATATTTTTTAACTCTGGGTAATAAAACTGAATTAAATATTTTTTTTAAATATTTATTTGGGTAATTAATTATTAGATTTTAAAAATGGATTACGATTTCACAGAATATGTAATGAATATTAAAAACCTAATAAAGGAGATCAAAGAACAAAGTTGTGATATGTTTGTAGAAGAAAAATTAAATGAAAGCAAAAATAGAAAATTTCTATCAGACATGTTTATAAAACTGGATCTATACTATAAAATTTTTAAGGGTAGTAACTACATTAGTTTCAAACAAATAAAAGATGAAGGTATAAAAAAACGTATAAAAAAAATCGAAATAAGTCTTGAAAAAGATATAGTAAAAGTTAAAAATACAGTACGAATAATTTATGATATCTTGGGTATTAAAGATGAAGATAAAGCTATAGAAAAAGAAAGAGACATAGTGAAAGTTAGTTCTACTAAAATAGTAGATAGAAAAGAAAAATCTATATCAGTAGGAAATGATTTCAAAATCGTTTCAAATTCCATAGACAAGGATATTGGTAAAGAAAAAAGAGAATTATTGAACAATAATAAAAATAATGTTGACATACAATCTACAGTCACGGTAGTTGTAAAGGAAGAGACTGCTACAGCTCATACACAAGATGAGAAGAATAAACTACAAACTGAGTTTGAAATAAAATCAGAAATGAAAGACGCAGATGCAAAACACATCCTTCCTAAAGGGAAATTTCAGACGGATATCATTAGTGGTACAAATTCTAAAGAGGATAAGTACATAAAGGTGAATTTGCAAAAGGTGAATTCGCAAAGTCCGTTTGAAAACATTATTAAGAAGGAGGATATGTTACTTGTTTCTGCAGTTAAATCTAAAAAAGAAATGTTAGAAGTTTATGAAAATAAGAACGTTAAAATAAAAGATGCAGAGGCAACAGGCATACTTTCAAATAAATTTTCAATAAGTAAACTTAGCAGTACGAATTCTAATGAGAAGAATAAGAATAAGTACAAAATAGCAGATTTTAAAAGTAATCCGCATTCACTTGTTGAAAAATTTACTTTGGGAGATGTTTTAAATGCTTCTAAAACTAAATAATGATCACACCCTGAGCACAACAATTAATGCGAATTTTAAAAGCAATTTGCAAAAGCCTTGTCAAGAAACAAAAGCTTCTAAAGTTAAAATTAAAGTAATGAAGTCTCTTCCAAAGTTCAAAGTTCCTAAAAATGAAAATGAGTTTGAAGATATAAAAGATAAAGGTTTAAAAAACCATATGGATTTAGTTCAAAGTTCAAACAAAGAAAATAAAGACAAAAAACAAAGGAAGACAAAACGTATTAACAAGCAAAGAAAGAATAATATTTTAAGAAGTTATAA